>VZRF01013442.1:278873-386704 GCA_013396875.1 Vireo altiloquus
CCTGGCGAGCGGCAGCGGCGTGGGGCGAACAGCGGCAACCACTCTGCCAGCACGATGGTTCCGAGGTCAAGATGAAACAGGCCGCCGTAAAAAGAAAGCGAAACTGGAGAAAATGGTCCTTTAATGCTTGTTTCTTTGTGTATAAAATAGCACAACAAAGCGCTATTCTAGTTTCCGAAAAATCATCCTGTGGTACCACCTCTGTATGGGAGGTGCACCTCCTGTAGCACAGGCCCTTTGTCCTCAGGCACTCCTCTGAGGTTTCCATATGGCTCTGAAACCTCCCTAACACTCTAGGTTTTAACAGAGGGATTTCTGGATGCGTGAGGGGCATTGCTTGGTGTCAGCGTGGTGTGGTGCATGAAGCCTGCGTGCTGGCAGGAGGTGCTTGTCTCAGGATGCTGAGTAACACTGTTTTATCGTTTGCCTGGACAGAGCTGGGCTGGTCGGAGTCCATACCCTATCTTGATAGGCCTCCGTCCCCACTGGAGTTTTATCGGGAGTGGGTGAGTCCAAATAAACCCTGTATAATTCGCAATGCTATCAGCCACTGGCCGGCTCTGAAGAAATGGACCTCAGCGTACCTCAGGTATGAGCAAGCTGTGGAGCAGGACTGGTGTTCAATTTCAGGTGACCTCACTAAAAACCCCTTGGTTAATCTTTGCTTTTATTTGTAAGATTAGCTCAGATTCCTTCCTGGTTCTGTATGAGGATGTTCAGTCTTCCCAAGATCAGGTGTAAGTGTCTTCCTTGCACACATACTTCCCTACCAGTTCCGACGCACCAGCAGGGTGGGTGTTTTCAGCTGTGTGCAGCCAACAGACTCAGCTATTGGAACTCAGCCAGCTGGAGTGGGGCTGTAACGCTGTAAGAACAGATGGACTTGTTTGTGACTGAGCACACCTTGTTTTCTTCAAAAAACTAAATGACGGGCATTTTAACAATGGCTGTAATTTGAAAGAAAATTCCTTCTTTAAGAGAGGATTTATGGTTAGACCTAAAATCTGTGTGTCAGATCTAATTCTGTGGGCTTTAAAGCTAAGTATCTTATGGAACTAAGGAGTGCTAACCTCATGGGGTGTGTATCTCTCAGTTTCTGTCCATCCCTTCTCCCTGCTCAATTGCTTTTGAACATGTGAACCCTTGGACTTGGCTGGGTTGAATGGCCCCAATAATATCAAGCTCTGCCATGATTGGTGAAAAGAAGTGGCTGAAGAGGGCCCTCTTGTCTACACAGAGAAGAAGGGAGCTCCTTTGTGAACTGTCCTGTTAGGAAAGAATTCAAAGGCAAAAAAGAAACAGGAGTTGCCTTGAGTGCAGGCAGCAGTTGGAGCAGAATGCCAGAGTCCTTACCAGACAGCAGAAAATCTAATCTAGAGACATTCATCCATGTAAAGACAGGCATCTTATTTTTGCTGCCCTTGAAACGTGTTTAAAATAACCAGTACCTGTGATCAATAACCTGTGATCTAACTACGGGCCTAGATATAAACCTTTGATTTGTTTTGCAGGAAGGTAGTAGGTCCCAAGGTGGTGAGTGTGGCGGTGACACCAAATGGTTATGCAGATGCAGTGTTTCAGGACCGTTTTGTCATGCCAGAGGAGCGCCAAATGCCTTTCATGGACTTTTTGGACATTGTGGAGAAGAAAGTGACCTCTCCCAACGTATTTTATGTGCAGAAGCAATGTTCAAACCTCACGGAGGAGTTCCCTGAACTTGTCTGTGATGTGCAGCCTGACATACCATGGATGAGTGAGGCACTGGGTAAACCCTCTATTTCTCATGTATTCAGTAAATACTTTTCATGGAGCTTTAAAACAATCGCACTAGGTACTACATGGTGAATACTTGTTCTCTTTATGAATGCCACAGCTCAGTTTGGTTTCATCCTCTTAGCAGAAATGGTAAAATACCTAATAGAGTAATCCAAGTTTTGGCATTGGATTACTCTGGAATCCATATCTATGTTGTGTATTGGGATCCTCACAACTGAGAAAATGTCGTGTAGCACTTCTTTACATCGGGTGGTTTTTCTCTGATCTAGAGTCATGTTTTGACTTGGTGTTTCCAGTGTAGAAGGAGGTTGCTGTTGTTCAGAGTGTTATTTGCAATGAAACCTGTCATAGTAATGAAGGAAGTTATAGGACAGAATTTGGCAGAAAATTATTTGAAGTGCTTTTTAAAATGACACTTTCTTTGTTGTTGTTGACATCGTATCTCTTTTCCCTAACCATACAGGGAAGAAGCCTGATGCTGTGAATTTCTGGCTTGGGGAGTCAGCTGCTGTGACATCTTGTATGTATCCTATGGCACTGTAAATCTTCTGGTGATTTCAGCATAGGTTTAAGCTGGCTTGTTTCGAGTTACTGCCTCAGGTAGATGGTGTGGTTTTTCTGACTAGGCAGTTCTATTTTAGCATACTTTTTTTGCATTCTTTATTCTGGCCTTCTGCAGCCTCTTGCTGCTGTGTCTCTGGGTGCATCTACCTGGTATTGAGTCAGGCAAGGCACTGACATTTTGCTGCATTGAATGCATTTGCTACAGCATGATACTGTGACTTTCCCACTGGCTGCAGAAGGAAGAAGCAGCCTGATAATAATAGGGAAAGCTGACGCTTTCAGTTTACTGTAGTTTCTGCTGCAGAGAAGGAAATAGCATGTGTTTTCTGTCTTTTTCCACATTTCTTTTTTTTTCTCCATCCTAGTACATAAAGATCATTATGAGAACTTGTACTGTGTGGTATCTGGAGAGAAATATTTTCTACTGCATCCACCAAGTGACCGTCCCTTCATCCCATACGGTACATCATTTTTAATATGTCTGGAGGTTGGAAGGAGGACAGACTGAAACACAGAAAGATATGAAAAAAAGGAAGCAGTGGTAACATTTTGATGTTTATGCAGAGTTACATTTTCCAGTGTGAACAGAAATCTCTTCTGTTTCATGCTGCAGGTAGTTTGTAATATAAATGTTATTCTGAGGTTAGGTTTTCCAGTCCAGTAAAGTAATGGGCTCATTGATTCGTGTCTTAGGTCCTGTGTCCAGTTCTGGGCCATTCAATTTGGGTAGGACATTTAGATGCTGAAGTGATTCTAGAGAAGGGCATTAAAGCTGGTGAAGGTTCCAGAGGATAAGTCCTATGATGAGCATCTGAGGGAGCTGGGGTTGTTTAGCCTGGAGGAAAGGAGACTCAGGGGGACCTTTTCACTCTCTACAACTCCCTGAAAGAAGGTTGTACCCAGGTGGGGGTCAGGCTCTTTTCCCAGGCAACCAGTGACAGAATGAGAGGTAATGGTCTCAAGCTGTGTCCCAGGGAGGTTTAGGCTGGACATTGGGAGGAATTTCCTCATGTAAGGGATGATTAGCTACTGAGATGGACTGCTCAGGGGGGTGGTGGAGGCAGATGCCTGGAGGTATTTAAGGTGGCACTTAGTGCCGTAGTTTAGTTGACAAGGTGGTGTTCAGTCATAGCTTAGACTTGATGATCTCAGGTGATCTCAGATCTCATCTCTTGATGTCTTTTCCAACCTAATTGGTTCTGTGATACTCATGGCAGTCTCTTCAGCTTTAGAATATTTAAATTATTTAAGTATTTTGTCAGTGTTGTAGCATGTCATCTTTGATGTTTTGCAGGTTTCGATTCTGCCTGCCTGCTTTTCTCTAGGAAGAAAAAAGCCAGGAAGCTAAAAAATTAGTTGTATTTTAATGGAATATTCATGCTACTAAATGAATCTCTGAAAACTGAGAAATTAAGAAAGAGATTCTTGTGGCAGCATTGCTTCACACTGCCTGTTTTTTGTTTCTTTATGTTGATTTCCAGCAGTAGTTTTTGTTGCAGTGTCATCTAGAAGATGGACAGCTAACTTTATGCCTCATAAGACTTAATTTTCCCATTCCTTACTTTCAAACCATCAGATTAAGTGAATGCAGAGTGCACCATGACAAAAATATAATTTTGCCTAGACATGTGCTGCTACAATATTTGATTTATACTCTTTTTATTTTGTTTACAACCTTGAAGTCATAGAATCACAGAATTGTTTGGGTTGGAAGGGGCCTTGAAGATCAAGTCAATGCCCCTGCCATTCAATAGACCAAATTACTCAAAACTCTATCCAGCCTGACCATGAACACTTCCAGGGATGGGGCATCCACAACTTCTTGGGACAGCCTGTTCCAGTGCCTCATGACCCACATTGTAAAAAAAATTTTCCTTACATATAATCTAAATCTGCCCTGTCTCAGTTTGATATCATTAGCCCATGACCTGGCCTTGGTAAAAAGTCTTTCTATCTTTCTTATAAGCCCCTTTTAGGTACTGGAAGGCCACAATGAGGTTTCCCCAGCACCTTCTCTTCTCCAGGCTGAACAACCCCAGCTCCTCAGCCTTTCTTGGACAGGTGGTGTCATATGTATGTGAATGTATGAAATCCATGTGTGTGATAGGAGTCCTACTTTGTAAAGCAAATTACTGTTAAAGCATAGAACAGAGATAATGCTTACATTTCACAGTGTGTAGTAAAAATAGATTTCCATCTTTTTGAGCATTAGGTTAATTAATGGAGAGAAACTCTCTCAAGGGAAGGTTTAAAAAACCACATGTGCTGAAGCAATGAAAGAAAAGCAACCGACAGTATCTGAAGGAGTTGATGAGCCCTATCAATTAAAATTAGAAGTGAAAGGCTATCCACAAGCCACTAATAACTCTTGTGAGTGCTTCTTCGGTAGACTGACTTAAGAAGAAATACCCAGCTATAGAATGATGTGTAAGTCAGGGGTGCATTTATGACTTATGAAAAGGAAAGAAGACTATTGCTGGAACAAAATAGGACTGGGATACAAATGGGCTTGGAAGAGAATAATTTCTGAGAAGAAAGGAGGTTAGAGTTCCAAACAGGAAGGCAGCTTAGTATTCAGACTGACTCAAAAAAAAAGTATATTAAGAAACTGGATAAAATTTGAAATGGAAAAAGGGAAGGCTAGTGAGGACCGTAAGTCGAAAATGGTTTTGACTTAGTTTTTCTTTTACTTGGTAGAAGTGTGACATGCACTGCCATTAGTTTCTCTGAATTGTGTAATTTAATTCTTTCTCTGGTTCCAGAGCTCTATCAGCCAGCAACCTACCATGTGTCTGAAGATGGTTCATTTGAAATTGTGGACGAGAAGACCACAGAGAAGGTAAAAAGTTTATAAAGAATGCAGTTAATATAGTCAGGAGAGTTTGGAGCATTGCCGAGCCGTCAAACTAAGCATATTGATTGGTATTTAGAAATATAAATTTCTTTATTACTCAAAAGAGAATGCCCAGATATTTCACTTATATTTTACTATTTGCAAAGGATACCCAGCTTCCAGAGAAAAATTTTTAGCTGCACACCCGAAACCATTAATTTTGTAAGCTGTTGCCTTGGACCAGACTTAAACAGATCCACTAAAGAACTTCTGAATGCATCAGTAAACAATAAAGGAATTGATTGCATTATGCCTGAAATAGACCCCTCTACATTCTCTTTCCTTTGGCCCTCTACTCGGGTCTACAGTGGAATCACCCAGTGCAATAAAACATACCTCTCTGAAGGAATAAGCTGTATTTTCTTACTAGTAGCAGTATTTGTTTGATTAAAATGTTTAGATCTGGACTAAACATTTACTTTACAAACCACACTAGAATCTAATCCCTCTGCAGAGTGTGAGTAATGCTGCAACAGAACTTGAGCTGGGGCTTGTTCTCTGTTTCCGGAGTGGTGCTCGTGGAATCCCATTTCTGTAACACAGTAAGGTTGGAATGCTGAGGTTTGTAATTCTGTTGGGCAGAGGAAAAATTTATGCAGGCAGGGGGGACTTTCCAGCAAGAAGGTGTGTTTTAGCTGCTGTGAGTAAAAGTTAGACCAGAGAGCTTAAGAAGAAGAAAGGAATTTCTAAAAAGAGTGGTGTAGATAAAATATCTAAGTACTGAATGGAGGAGGAACAAGCAACTTAAGGGGCTGGAGGTGTTTTGAAAGTACGCCACGAGACTGCAGTTTCATGGATGACATTTATTGCCTTTTCCCTAATTAGAAATGTGTCACTGAAGGAGGCATATTTTTGCATCCTTGACCTATTCCCAGTTGCATGCGGAAAACTGTGTAGCTGTACATGTTTTGCTAGACAAAGTACATGTTTTGTAACGTAGTGAGTTTGATTATCAGTTGTTTTTCTGTAAGTTTGCTGGAATTTTTTGCCAGGGTCAGTACCATATACACACTCTTTTGCTTTTAGGTGCCCTGGATCCCTCTGGACCCCTTGAACCCAGATCTAGAACAGTATCCAGAGTATGCTCAGGCAAAACCTTTGCAGTGTACAGTGAAAGCTGGTGAGATGTTGTATCTGCCTTCTCTCTGGTTCCATCATGTTCAGCAATCACATGGCTGTATTGCAGGTAAAACAGACGCTATTTCCAGATACATTTTTGAACTATGGTGGGTATGCTAGATATCCCACAGCAAAGCATCAGTGGGACCAAAAGTCCCTTTAGAGTTTTCTGCTTCTCTGCAGGAGGGAATAACACTCTTGACAGATCCCATGGCACTGCCTTCTTGCAGCCTGTTTTGCTCATAATTCGTAGCTTTGTTGACAAGTGCTAGGGATGTAGCAGAAGACAAAGTCTTCTAGTTGCCAAGTCTGGAGAAGGATAGCTAATGCAGTGAACCTGATCCGGTTTCTGTTTAAGACCTGCAGCTAAGCAGTTTGTCTGTCTAGCCTGCTCACTACAGTTGGTCATCTACATCCCTTTTGCAAAGAAACTGCATGTTGCATGTGCCCTTGTCATATGGCAAAAAAAACCCCATTTGCAGGAATAAAAGGAAACCAGAAAGTGAATGACTTAGGCACGAAGATAGACACAACATGGAAGATACTCTATTTTTGTATGAGATGAAATCTGCTCTGACCCAGTCTCTTGCCTTGCTAATAAGCTGTGTTTGTGTCACTGTTCCCCTGCACTTACCAAAAGTCTTGTAATCTCTTTCTTTGTAGGATTTATCATCATCTCTCTTTTTTCTCCTCTCTCCCCAAGTGAATTCCAGAATTTCAAGCATTGCTCATTTGGTACATATGGAGGGGTGGGGATGGTGCTAAGTATTATTGTTATGTTGCGCAAGTTTTGCAGGAAGAGATTTTTGCTGGGGTTTTTGCTTGTACTTTATCTGGAATAATCCTGATAATGCTGTTCAAGAAAAAAAGTATTTTGAACAGTGTTACATTAGTATTTATGTAACACTACAAATATTGCAAGCCCTTTTTTTTTTGTTCTTGTGATTCTGTGATAAAAAGACAAGCTAGCAGTAAAGCAGTATTTCTGATTCTTTTTGCCCAGTGCTGCTGCATCAGTTCTTAAAGAATTTTTAGAAATAGTGGAGTTGTTTCCAGCTGCAAGGCCCTGACCACTCTTTTTTTTTCTGTTTATCAGAAATGACAGAATTTGACTTTATTTGTCCTTTAGTCTGTTAACTGCAGTGCAGTCTGTATACACTTGAAAAATCAATATTCTCTGTGTCTGGTCCAGTGAATGTCTGAAACTAGAGCATATCCTCCTCCAAAAAGTAGTGGTACACTATTACAGTGTGTAGCCTAGTTTTCCTAGGAGAGGAACCCCAAAGTTAACACGAAAAGCAGAATTAAAGCACTGTCTAATTGACAACCACTGTGAACTAGTGGTGAATTTGCCATCCTTTACACAGGAAGAGAGGTTCCCATCCAGATATTAAACTTGGCAGTTTGGTATTTTTTGTCTAAATAGAAGCATACATTTTCTGTACCTAGGTGTTTTGCCAGCTTTTCCTCCAATGAATCTCCAGTACAGAGTCTGAAGTTGGTTTGGATTAAGACAGAGTTGCATTGGCAGCACTGTTGAAGAACTCCATTGTTTGCTTACATTGGCTGTAGTCAAAGATTTGCTCATTTCAAAGTTCAGTCAGTAATAAGGAAAAGCCTGTATTAACTGAACTGTGTAAAACAGTCTATGAACACATTGGTAAATCATTGCATCCTAGCCTTCAAATGTTTTTGCCTTTTTTTGTCTCCTCAGTGAATTATTGGTATGACATGGACTATGATATTAAGTACAGCTACTATCAACTACTAGATTGTCTCACAAAAACTGTGAAAATGCTATAGCAAAGGTGGGAGACTCGAGCTTGT
Source organism: Vireo altiloquus (assembly GCA_013396875.1). NCBI lineage: Eukaryota > Metazoa > Chordata > Aves > Passeriformes > Vireonidae > Vireo > Vireo altiloquus. Next base: position 287,053 of record VZRF01013442.1, read on the forward strand.
GATGTCTGTTTCTGATGGGATACAATCGTCAGCACCTGTGACTGGAGTACAAACTGGTTCTCCCAAAAAGAACTGAACATTAAATTATTGCCAACTACGCCTGCCAAACGCATCATGGCTATTTTGTTCATTTCAGAGTCCAGACCAATTGGCCAGATTTTTTGGCTTGTAACTAACTTTGGTAACAGGATTTTTAGGCGTTTGTGCCTTGCCTCAGTGATGGTGAACAAAATAAAGTTTGAAGGGAGGCAATCCGGGTTTTGAAAATCCCAAAACGGAAGCCCTGACTGTTTGTTCAGATGTACAGATTGTTTTCATAACAACCCAAGTGAACAAGGAAGGATCTGCTCTGTCACCCACCTGTGCATCAGGCTGCATCCGTCCAACATATGCATTCTACTTAAGGCAAAAGTCTGTCCTGTTGTAATTCTTTAAGTTCAGTGGCTATCGTGTTTTGATGGTGAGAAACTACAACTTCTGCAATAAATAAGTCAGTTTAAAAGCTTATTTCTGTACTATTTTTTTTTCCCAAAGTAAACAATGGCTGGAGGACGTCTAGGAGGACATGTAAAAGTCAATGTTGTCTATTTTCCGTGTTAAGCTACACGTTTTTATTGCTGGTTTGATTTTTTTTCTGTTCACTGTTGTATTTAAACATAGCTGCATTCTCTTGCATCCTCAGGGATGATTTTAGAGTTGCTTTGCCGGATCTGCAGTCAGTCTGCATATCATCTATGGTCTCATGGCATGACATGTGATTCTGCAGCTTGTAAGCTCATTGATTTTTTCATTCCTTTGCCATTAATTGCCATTAGTGCATGGTCAGGCAAGTTGTTTGAACCAGAAGCCTGATTCAAACAGCCGTAAATCCCATTTGTATTTCCACAGAATGGGATGAGACTTCTCACATGTCCAAGACCCCCATGGCAGGACTAGAAGGCCATTAAATACACAGACATTGCAAAAATGCTGTATTGTTTATGAAAACCAAAAGGTGGTGTTTATTTTCAAATCTTCAAACAGTTCCTTAGAGACATTAGCAATATGGGGGAAATTAATAATTGAGAAGAAAAATGTAGTAATTGTTTTACTTTGTTTCTTTTGCTTTTTTAAGGAAACATAGTTATAGCATAAAGTTTCATTTTAACTTGTGGTGCTTATCCAAAAATTGTAGAAAGCTCGAGAGGGATTGAGAACAGACTTTGTTTTGTGGCTAGATTAAGATGTCATGCTATTTAGGCTTTCCAGCTTGTTTGTGTTTCCTATGCCTTGGCAAAGGCTCCCAAGCCAGTTCTGCAGTTAAATCTGGAATTTCCTGCAGGTGGGGGGCAGGGGGGGCGTAGCAATTTGAATATCTCTTTTTGCTGCTTTGGAGTTTGTAATTTAGTCTCTCTCTCTAGTCAAAAGTAGAAGCACTCGCCAAGAACAAGTGACAGCTTGTGCCCGTGCGAGTGTCTCCGTGCCGGAGAGCCTGGGGCAGGCGTGCTCGGAACTACGTCTCCCAGCAGCCCGTGCTGGCCGGCTGAAGGAAGTGGTCACGATGGTTCCTGCTGGACTTCGAGCGGAGGTTTTAGTCCCGAGAAGGGGCAGGGTGCTGAGGGTCGTGTCGCACGCAGTTTCAGGCGGCCCGTGCCTCGCCCCAGAGAAGGGCCGCAGCTCTCGGTGCAGCCGAGCTGGGATGGCGGCGCGGGTGTCCGTCCTGCCTTCCCCTAGGTGCCTGTTCGATGACCCTGTGCAGATCCGTGTGGCCGGTCTGCGGCCACAGCAGGCGGTCACCCTCCGAGCCAGCCTGGTGGACGAGAGCGGGGAGCTTTTCCAAGCCCACGCTCTCTACAGAGCTGGGAGCAGCGGGGAGCTTGACCTCAGCCACTCCCCAGCGCTGGGGGGCAGCTATTTGGGAGTGGAGCCGATGGGGCTGCTCTGGGCTCTGCAGTCCAAAACGCCCCATAAGCGCTTGGCAAAGAGGAACGTCCTGACCCCTTTCTTTGTGGACTTGGAAGTGTATGAGGGCCATGGGGACATGAGCCGCTTGCTGGGAAAATGCACCAATGAACGATGGTTTTTAGGAGAGGGGGTGAAGAGGATTTCGGTCAGAGAAGGTCGTCTCAAAGCAACCCTCTTCCTCCCTCCTGGTGAGTTTCAATTCCATTCTGGTTTTCCAGGTGTGACTGACACCACGTATGCCCCGTGGTCCCTGAATGCACTCAGCAACTGAGAGCAAAGCTTCAACTGACACTTCTCTCACCCTGTGCCTGATCCAGGTACTTGGATCTTCACAGCAGAGCAAGGAGGAGCAGGTGTTGCCCGGTGGTGCAAGGGCAAAGGCAGGGGTAAGGTGGTGCACGGAGAGCAGCAGTGGCAACACAAGGTGTCTCGTGCTTGTTCTAGTTGAGTGTCTTGACCTTTCCTGCAGTGCGAGCTCTGTCAAAAAGAGTTTATTTCTTAGCTTTTCTGTTCAGCTGACAGGACAAAGAGGCCCCTGGTCTTTGGCAGGGCTGTGAAGCATGACAGCTCTGACCATGGAGTGAAGAATAATGAGGCATGGTGGGAGCACTGTACTCAGGCTGCAGCCAGCCTAGGCTGAAGAACCATGTGCTCAGCAGCTGCTACAGATCTTCCTGCAGGCTCTGGACTTGTTTCTCTCTGTGTCTCTCTTTAGCTAAGGAAAAGCCAGAAAAAGAAGTTTCAGCCTGATTGAGCAGCTGCACTGCATGGGATACTTAGGAAGATGGGAGACAAATGGGAAAAGCAAGATCTTTAATTAAGCAGGTGCCATATTTCACAACCCTGTACACAGACAGTGCTGAGAATGGATCCTGTGCCAAGCTGCTTTAAGCCTTGAAGTGTTTCTGTTTCTTGAATGGAACTTAAACATGGCTATCTTGCTTTGTAATTAACAGTCCCTTGCAGCTGCAGCATCATCACATGTTGTAAGGGAAGTCTGGCTATGAGAATGGGCAGAGCAGCATCAGGAAAGGAAGGTCCTATTGCTGCAGGAGAGCTGATGAGCTCAGGGGTAGTTACCCAGATCTAACTGAAGCCTGAATTGGCACAGGTCGGTGCTGGCATTTGTGAGTATCTTTCATAACCCAAGTATCCCCTCCATGGCATGCCTTCTAGCATAGTTCCTAAGGAAGATGGATTACCACTCCTGCAGTAATACTGTTTGTTCATTGATCCTCGGTGGTCTGAGGACTTGTAGGCCAATGCCAGATGAAAGTCAGGATGGGAGAAGGATGTCCAACATGCAAACTTCCTATGATGAGTTCCTAAGAGAGAAAAGAAATACACAAATTCATGTCCTTATAGTCATTTTGCGTGCTCCTGAGAATGACAGCCACCATGGAAAGCTTCAGAGGATGATTTTCTTCTGATGTTTACTATCCTGATGTGTGCTGAGGGGGCACCACAAAAGGACACCTGTAGGAACTTTTCGTTTATATATACATCCCCCTTTCATTGCAGGACCTGGCCCATTCCCTGGACTTATTGATTTGTATGGATCTGGAGGAGGTCTTATTGAATACAGAGCAAGTCTCCTGGCTAGCAGAGGCTTCGTGACTCTGGCTCTTGCTTACATGTCCTTTGAAGATATCCCTGCTATGCCAGAGATTCTTGAACTGAGCTATTTTGAGGAGGCTGTGAACTTTTTGCGGAAGCAGCGACAGGTAAGAAACAAATTATGGAGTTCTTCTTGTTGGAAACTATTTTCCAGTTTTCTAATTTGTTCCTGAATTAGAAGTACAAAATTGCTTAAGCTGGAAATAATAATTTTTTACTAGTTTTGCATCTTTTAAGATTTCAGAAGGGAAAAAATCCATTGCCTTTTTTACTGTTTCTGTGATATTACATGCTTTTGATTCTGAGTAAGTTTTTCAGGACAGTAATAAAACACTTTAACAACAGAATCCCTTACAGTTGTAGCACTGGAGGTGTGGCATATCTTAAGAAGCTGAGACTGTGTTTGAACAAAGTGTGTGGGACAAGGAAGACACTTTATGGCAATGTATCATCATACTTAACCCAAAAGTGGCCAAAAGAAATCAAGTAGCATTTAAAATTTTAATGGAATGCTACTTAATGTGTATTTGTTTTGCAAAGTTATTTGCATGGACACCAGGATTGTGGGCAGTGTGAGAGCAGAATTCAGCCTTGCTTGATTATCTTGCTCCTCACAGAGCTCTGAAACACCTAGAATTCAATGTGACGGGACTTCATTAGAAATAAGTTGATTTAAGCAGCTATTGGGCTCATGTAGCCTCAGCTGTAATGAACGTTATTATTTTTGTCTTTCCAAGACAAAACAGAAAATAACAGGTCAGCTGTAGGAGAATATAGAGAAACTTCAATAAAGAAATTCAATGCAAGTAAACCCAGGAAAAAGTGGCTTGGAGAGAGGAGCAGTAAGAGACACCATACTGAGAGCAGGCTGAGGCAGGATGTGGAGGATGCAAAGACACTTTGTCTATACAGGTCAGCAGGAGGGGAATGTGTTACCTGAGGAGCAATGTTGAGGAGCTGTAGAATTCACAGTCACTCTTTTAGAAGTTCAGCAGAGGGTTGGATGAGGCAGTAATGTAACCTGAACAGAGAGAAGGAAGAAGGCAAATAGTTGGATGAGGAGTGAGAAAGCAGAACTGGAGAGGTAATGTCAGCTCAGGAAATAGAGTAGTTGTTAATACTGTTTTCACAATTCTGTTTCAGGTGAAAGATACTGGGATTGGTGTTTTGGGCTTGTCTAAAGGAGGCGATCTAGCCCTTTCCATGGCCACATTTCTACCTGGTATCAAGGCAGCTGTCAGTATATCTGGAAGTAGTTTTAATTCCTTCATTCCCCTGAAGGGGGATGGCTTCACTATTCCTGTCCACCCATATGACTTGGGGAGGATGAAGATCAGTGATGAGTCTGGACTAGTAGATTTTTCAGATGTCCTAGATGATCACACGGACCCAGCAACTTGGGATTGTCGCATTCCTGTGGAGAGGTCCTCAGCCAAGTTCCTCTTCCTGTCTGGACTGGATGACATGAACTGGAAAAGTGACCTCTATTGCCAGGATGCTGTTCAGCGCCTTCGGCAGCATGGGCGGGAAGTGGAGTTTTACTCCTATTCTGGAGCAGGGCACCTCTTGGAGCCACCATACTTGCCTCTGTGCAAAGTTTCAATCCACAGGGTGCTTGGGATGTTGGTGCATTGGGGAGGACAGTGGAGAGAGCATGCTAAAGCCCAAGAAGATGCATGGCGCAGGATCCAGGCCTTTTTCTGGACACATTTGATGGACTCAGAAGTCTCTAAGAGCAAGCTGTAGTGGAAGCTGTCAAAGATACTGGCCAGGGTTGGTATTTCAGCACTCACTGGGTCTTGAAAACTCACCAGAAATTTCCTAGACTGCCTTCCTCTAAACCCCACGGTTGCATAATTGCTTATTTTCATTCCCCAAATAATTTCCCAGTTTTTAGTTGAATTTCAGTTGACTTCTGGCCCCAGCTTCACTGTAGATTGGCACCATCTGGTCTGTCTATGTGCAGTAGTCTAAAAAAACCCAGCATCCCATCATCTATATTGCATTTGTACTGAGCTATCTTTGTCCTCAATCTGCAACCCTTTCCTTTCCTAAGAGGAAATACTCTCCACGGATTTTCCACTGAATTGTTTATTCTTGCACCTTTAACTAACCTAGATATAAACAGCACTTTTGTTGGGCAACACATTAGTACACTCATCTTTCCTCCTGGTCTATTGTGGTCTCCCATTTCGTAGTAAAAAGGTTGCAGTAGTTCTGATCTCAGCTAAGGGAGGAGGCACTCTTCTGGCTTAATCTGAAGTGCAGTGATAACAGTTTTTTTTCTGGTACCTCAAAACCCAGAAGTGAATCTTAGCCAGGTTACTCTGGTTGTATCTCCTGCTGACTCCATGTAAGTTATATATCAGGGTAAAGTTTTCACTGCACTACTCAGCAAGTGCAATGTGCACTGTATGTGTTTATGCACAGTACACTTGAGATTATCTGAATGAAGCTTTCAACCATCTTTACACCTGTCAATACATTGAGGAAGAATCCTGGTGTAGCCACAAGCTGTCACTTCACCCAGCTGAGGAGTTCATGAACAGAAGTTCTCACCTTCTGTTGGGAAGAGAAGTGATGGAGTCTGCAGTTTTGCACAGTGCACAAGGTGAGGGTGATACATATATGCCAAGTACTTGCTCTCCTATGGTGAAAGTTAGTTTGTCTCCATTTTGGGGCAGAACAATAAAGCCACTGCTGCTGCGTTCTCGGGAGCCCAGTGAGGTGGGCTGCCTCGGTGGTCCTGCCACTATAGCAGGGAGCTGTAACAGCTAAGCAGGGCTCAGTGACAGCTAAGAAATGCCACTCTTTGAGAGAGGACTGACCTCACCTTCTGGGAAGAATGTGCATTTTCTCACCCTTTACCAGTGTCCAAACTTGCCAAGGGGGGCTGTAATCTGCCTTGTGCTTTTGTGGGATAGTAGCAAACAGCAGCTACATATCAAATGGCATCCATGGAGCCAATTTTCTCCTGGAGCAATAAAGACTCACACCCTGACCACAGAAGCAAGCAGGAGCTGGAAGTCTACATTGCACTGAGACAGAAAAAATTTACCTTTGACAGTGTAGTACCTGGTTTCCAGTTCCTGCTGAGACAAAAACTCTGTAGGAGCCTGGATCCTGCCGAGGGAAGAACTATGCCCTCAGTTTTCTTGTTTCAGGGAGCAATGGTTACTCAGAACGAGCACATTGGGTCTCAGCAGGCTGAGGACTCTCTCGTACAATGTATTCAACACAGACTGTGCCCCTTAAGGTGCTTCTGATTTCCTGACCTCCCGTGTTCCTCAGACTGGTAGATGGGGGTACCACATAGCTGAAGGTTAGAGTGGGGATATCTCTCTCCTCCTCACCCATGCTGGTCTTCCATCGAGTTTTATGCTGTTGCCTCTTACTTGGTTTCTGTTTGTCCCTTGTGTGCCTATGTCCTGCACGGACTGTGGTTGTTCCAGATGTTTAGCGAGTGGGTAGGACCTGGCAGCAGAGTAACATGTAGCAACAAGGAAAGCTAAACACATTTAAACAGTTCTATCTGAGTAAGGGACATTTTCTGTTTTATTGAAGTAGTCAAAAAACCCTGGGCTGCTGATCCACGTTTTCCTCAGACTCAGGGCGTTAGGCTGTGGGTTTCTCTGTGGTACGAGTAATTCTGTTCTTTTGGTTTTACTGAACACAGTGAGGTTTATACAAAACAGTGTGTTGTTATCCTGTGGGATAACTCACATCTATTTTAATCCCTTCTGAGGGGAACCAAGCTTTCCCACCTTCAATGACCAGTTTACAAATGTGTACTTTGAATTAGAAAATTATGATCTGAGAAAATACATTATCTATAGGAAACTACCATTACAAATAAAAGTACTTGTCAGTAAATAAAGAGTGGGTCAGTGATGCTTTCATCCAGTTGTTATGTTGTCACATTTGGCAGTCAGGTTTATCGAAAACAGTGTTGAAAACAGAGGATGAAGGCAGCTGACTGGTGACTCCATCCACAATGACAGCACATAGGACCTCTTTCTTTTGTTGCTCTGGAATGAAAGCTTTCAAATTTGAAATGTATCTTCAGGAAATGGAAACTGGAAACTGGTGTCAGACTAATATAAAGTAACTGATAATGGCTTAACTTTAGTAAAACACTTCTGCCTGTTCTTAAGCATGTTCTTCAGCATTTTGCTGAAGACTTTGACTACTTAATGTTTCTTCTTCTGAAGAGATGATTTAGATGAGTAGGGCTAAGATCAGGGGGTTTTTTCAAGACAATACTCTTCTAATTGCAGGCTTGTTGAGTCGGAGTGCTTTGTATAGTTTCTCCAGGCCTATTGAATACAGACAACATTATTCAAGAACAATGTGAAAGTTATTTAATTAAAGATAATAGACCTTTAGCTGCAAGACATACTCTGCCAAGCTCAACTTATAAATGTAATAGAAATTGGATGGGAAAAGCTGTTCTTGTAATCTGCTTGTAATTGAAAAGTGCTTCAGATAAAATAGAGTATCAAAGGACTAGCTTGAACTGAAAGATCTCATCTTGATTCTGCTACCCTCCCCCTCTGCGTTTAGCACTCTGCACTACATTGCTTTTATGAGAATAAGAAAAGCTTGTGACAAGTCTCTTAAGAACTGAGGATCTCTCCGCACATAAGCTGCTATGAACAAGTTTACTGTAAGGGAACAGTACATCTTGCAATGCTTTTTTAGGGCAGGATGATTTCCTTAGCTACCATGGAATCAGGCAACAAGGGAGAGTGCTGATTTGCCCAATGCATTCTTAAAATTTTCCATCTTTGCATTGAAAACTAACCCTGACGCATTTTGATACACATACAGTATAACTTGGAGGAAACTGCCGGATGAAAGAAGTCAAAATGTCTTTATTAGCAAAAAGTAAACCACAGGTGCAGAAGAGGTGAAACATCTTTGAAAAAGTGGCTGTCTCTGCAGAAGTGGTGGGTATTTGAGGCTTCAGTGGAATTTTGATAGGGATTGTGCTGAGCAAGGAGATTTCAGTGCAAATGTGCTTCTCTAAGACTAGGAGCTTCTTACTCACGTGAAGCAGTGTCTCTGGGTGGCATCTGCAAGCAAGGTTGTTTCATGGCCACAGAACAGGAGGAATGAAGTGAAAGATGAGAATATATGTTGTGTGGTGTAATTTAGAAGTCACTTTTCTCCATTTCTGGTTTCTGTTCCTTGTGTGTGTTTGAAAGTCTGAAGATTTAGATTTTTTTTTTTTTTTAAATTCAAAGCTTAATCAGTTCTTTAATACATTACCAGATCATTTGTTAAGAAGTTGTGGGGTGATGATGTGGGACAATGTTTAATGACAAAATACAAATAGTAAAAATTTTTTCTATATTAGTATTTTGCTAAAAAAATTATAATTCTACCATTGCAGAAAAAAACCAAACACTATTCTGCACTTATCAGTGCTCTGTACATGTTGTTAAAAAATAGAATCTGAGCCAAATGTAATATTAAGCACAGAGAAAGTGATCCTTTGTTTAAGTTTGGGGAGAAGAAAAATTAATATTTCCAATGAACTAGCACTCCTTGCAGCATTTACTGTAAAATATTCCTGCTATTTTTCATTCTCCAGGACAAAAATTAGAAATGCTGAGTCTTAAAAAATTGTCTGTGCAAAATTTGAATTAAACCTAAAAATGTCTCTACCCTGACTCTGGATAGCACTTAGAGAAAAATAATTAAATGAGTTATATTCTCTTTATTTAGGATTGTATCTTTTCAATTACTTAAGATGCTGAACTTTCAACATTTTGCATTTAGACTGGAAATTTATGTTTGCATTAAAGTCATTTCAGTGAAAGGTGTGGGTTTATGTTTTTTTAACTCTTTTAAGGATACCTTGCTGCACAGAGGGACAGTCATACCTTTTTTCTGATTAGTGATCTAAGAGGTAATCCTGTGGAAAACAAAACAAAGCAAAACAAAGGTTAAAATGTTCTGCTGGGTCAAAGAAAGAAACAGCAGGAATGTGTATGGGGTTATCAGGAGAAACAGGGGTGAGCAATACTGTGCCAAGATAAATAAGAAAAGTTTTTAGTTATGTTTGTAGTAACTAGTCCAGCTGTTTCTGAATCATGATCCTTTTCTGCATCCAGTGCAGTGAGTGCTTGGTGGCTCATTGTGTGCTGCCCCTGTTTACAGTGGATCTGGTCCTGAAGGAGTGAAATACACGACAGTGGAGAGAAAATTGTGAAATACAAATGTCAGATAAGAGATGAGCTGGATAGATAGTTCAAAGGAAATGTCCTGGATAGGAACAGAGCATGTGCTTTCATCTAGAATAGACAGTTCAAAGGCACTGCTATCATTTTAAGAAGGTATGAATTGAGCAAGATAGCGTTGAATCAATAATCTTGTGCCTTCTAGAGGAGTCTGTCCCTGGACAGTGTCTGACATTATCAAACATCCAGCACTAACTCAAAATGGATTAATTTTGGCTGCATTGTGCTCTGACTCCAGCCATTCTCCTATCTCTGGATTATTTCAGATCAGAAATACGTCATCTTGATGCAGGGAGAGACTACTTAGATGCCTAACAATGTCACTACTGTTGTAGCAGAAGAAAAAGAGATCAGTGGTCTGTATTTTTGGTGGAAATATTACATGGAATTGCTGAAACAGCCCAGAATTTACTGCTTCCTTGGCAGTCTGCATACCACTCCCTGTAAAGCTGAGACCTCCTAGGCTCCACTTAGATCAGCAAGGTGCAGGGGCAGTTCTGCTCTTTGAAGCCTTCTGGGGAATCTTGTTCTTTCTATGGCTGTCTTCCTTCACCTGAGGGCATAATGTCTGCTTTCTTTTTTTTCTCTATCTTTGACAGTTTTGTTTCTGTCCCACTGACCACGAACTAGGCCATTCCAATTCCAGGGCACTTTGCATGATGTGCTGATGGAGGGGGAGCCCTCTCAGCAGTAGGTAAGGCCAAAGCCAGAAGGATGTGTGATAACATTGGCAGTGAGGAACCACAATGCTAGTCTGGTAAAGACTAGGTAATGTCTTGTTGAGAAATTACCTCGCGTTGGTCTTGTTTCTGGCAAACGACCTCTAGGTAGGTCAGAAAGACAATTCTGCAGTGTAGATTGAGTATGATGAATCATCTCTGCCAGACTAAGTTGTAAAACTATAGAGGAGGATACTCTGCTACAAGCACTGAGAATGGGACATGCTGATTAATTAATTAATTAACCAAAACAGAGGTATAAATTGCGCATGTAAGGTAAAGAAAGAAAAAGTGTGCATTCAAGGAGTATCAATTCTTAAAGTTCTCCTCCTCATAAAGGGAAGTATGTGAGTGTGTGGGTATATAAAAGTATCTGTTGGAAAGGAGGGGAGGAATGGAGAGTGTAAAGCAAAGGAAAACCAAAAGATTACTGGTCACTTCCAAGTAGAGATGTTATATGATTTTAAAAAATCTATTTTGTAATAACTTGTGGGATTTTTTTTCTCTAGAATGTAGGATCTCCAGCAGAAATCTTCTTCTGACAGAAGCCAGATATGTGCAAGTGAGAGCACCATGACTCAGGTCCACAAACCAGATGGTTTCACTGTGCAGTGCCAGAGGTGAGTGTATAGTGACCCCTGCCTGCTCTGGGATTCCCAGGATCAGCACAGTTCCCATTGTTCAGCCATGGGCTGAATCCACTTTTCTCTGTAAGACAAAAAGCAGGTTGTTGTTTATCGGTACATCAGTACTTATGATGGATTCAGAAGAAAGGCTTAAATTTTATTCCACATTAGACCTGATGCCTTAGGTTTTAGCTTTTATATTTTTTCAAATCCTGTACTGCTTAGTGTAACTCTGAAGTTTCTTATAGCTTGTTAGCTGCCGCTCTCTTATGCTAAGATAGACATAACAAAGCCTCTCTAACTTGCACTCCAAGGACACCCAGACTGTCCTAGGCCCAAAAAGTGCAATACTTCATCTTGGAGAGGGGGGGAAGCTTGGGGAAATTGCATCATTAGCTAAAGTTTTAATTGGTGAATTTATTTGCTGATATGCAAACGGACCAAACCTATAAAAGTGTGAAGAACTAGTGACCTGTCGTCCATCTTGGGATCCACTGAGGCAAGAGCCTCCAGACCCCCAGGCTGTAACCTTTGAAAGCCTTTCAAATAAATACCTACCTTTATTCCTTTATTCCTGTCTAGTCTCTGTTTTTAGGTAACCATTTAAGATATCAGACCAATAGGTTTTAAAATCTTACTATTTTTTCATGAGATGAGATTTTTCTTTTATCAAGGTTACCTTCCACATAATATAAAGCAAAGTGAGTAATTTGCTAATTTAGCTTTGTTAGGATATATGGCTTAAGCTGTGTCTTGTCTATGTTTCCTTTGATTCATCTGGAATACTATGCCCAAAAGAGGGGAGAGGAAGACCAGAGATAGATTAAAATTTTTTCTCTTTTATTTTTTTTTTTTTCCAATTGTCTCTGGCTACTAAGGTGTGTTTCGTATAGCCTAAAAAACACTGTCCACTAGCAAAAGAACTGCTTGGAAAAGCCAACCCTGTTCATCTCCTTACATGGCTTTTTCCTTTTCTGAGGCCTGAGAGAAAGCTTTGAACCTGAAAAGTGCTAGTGCCTAGTAGTTACTAAGCAATGAGAGTTCAGTCATACTCAGGCCAGAGTTGTCTTCTCTCTCTGTTTCGTTTGCTGCTTGTTCCGCTTGCTTTCTGGGTATTTTTACCATTTGTGTCTGCCTTATTAGCCATATAACAGACACCACACAGAGGATGATAATGGGCTGAAGCAGGTAATACCACTCTATCTTTCAATTCACAAATTTAAGAAAGATAACTTGAACTTTTCAGAACATTTGAATTTTTAAGTAATTTGCTCCCAGTACTTTGCATGTGCAGGTTCTCCTTTCAGCTGGGTTGAGAGGAGAGTAGAATTTTTTAAGACAGTTGTTACCCTTCTTTGTTCCTCTCAGTTCTCCACATAAGGATATTTTGCTTTCCAGTGCTTCTGCTTTGTTTTTTTCCTCCCTGCAGAAGAGCATAATTTTGCATTATCAATGAACGTCAGTCCAGACCTCAATGGAATGCAATTTCCTGGGCTCAGGAAGGAATCCAGAGGTTAGTCTCGTAAATCCTGCATATACTCTACAGCTCTTCCAGCCATTAGCCAGGTTTGGCAACAGGGTCATTTCATGTAGCACTCACGTAGCAAAACACATTTCTTTTGTGACCTCTGAGCAAGCTATTCAGGGTAAATCGCTGTACATATGGTTATGACTTGAGGAGTGCCTGTGCATGTCTCAGCTGCTTTCCTGCTCTTTTGTCTGTAGAACAGTGCAGAATTCTTATGAGGTGGTGTTCCTGGAGGACAGAGCCTCCTGCTACACCTGAAAAATAGGGAGTGATTTTTCTGAGGGTCACCACATGTATGGATCACATAGTCAAGGAGATTCTAGATGGAATGTTACTTAGTATGTGAAATATAGTTCTTCTGGGAGCAAACGAGTGTTTGTGGACAGTAAGGATGGTTTCTTCAGTGGTCCACAGTTCTCCAGTGCAAGATTCCATGTGGGGACAGTCAGGAATACTTTTATTGTTGCAAGACTTTTTTCACTGGTTTTAGATTTTCATTGAAGAGGGGTAAAATCTGAAAGCATATTTAAGGATGTTTTCAATATTTTCATGCTTCTGAAAGTGATAGTATGTGGTCATGTGCCTCCAAAAAGACTTCTGAAAAACAGAAGGAAAAAGAGCTCTGTTTCCTGAAAAGCCAATAATAATCTAAAAAATGTTTCTCTGAAACAAGAGATGCTTTGATGAACTTAGATGTCATGATACTGTTTGCTTGGCTGGCAATTCTGCAGCACCCTCAGCTCTGACTTCCTGCCAGTAGCATAGAAACAGCAGGCACAGCATGTATCTACCTCCACTTTAAGGGAAGAGCCACAGACCAAATAAAAATTCTCTTCTGCCCCCAGGCAACCAGAGGTCTGAGCTTCTGTAGTTTGTCCCTTCATGGTCCTTTGTTTTATTCTCCTTCTATTTTAGTTTGTTTTCCTCTATTAGGTTTTCTGAATTCTGCTTGTATTTCTTTCCTCATGTATCTCTTTAGAAGAATGCGAGTTTTATGTTGAGTTCTTATTCTTGACAAACTTTGCAAAATGAGTTCTGTATTTCTTATAATAAAGGTGATCAGATTTTTGTGATGAATAAGTTATTAATTATCAGGGCTCAGGTTTTAGTCTGTTTAGTAGACTTCCAAGCTACAACATAGTTCACTTAGCACTGATATGGACTTAACTCCTCTGTTAATCCACTGACTGTTTGGACTGCTGCTGCAACCAAATCCATTCTGGGAGTAGACTGTATCAGAGGAGAAAGAGCATGATATATTACTACAACAGAGAAGAGATTAATATATAGGAAGATTTAAAGATTATATTTGCTTCAGGGCAGAAGGTCTCACTCAGTGCTTCTGGCAGCTCTTAAGCCCTCTTTGTGAAATGAAAAAGAAATGGCAGATCCAGCACAAACTCTTATTGCAGAGGTGGATTTTATTCAAAAATAAATTATCTGTATGTCTAGAGCTGGACTCTAAGAATATGAAGATGCAAATGCTAACGTGACAAGGATTCATGCAGGGAAATATTACTTCTTTCATTAACATTTAGCTGTCCATTTCTGTATGTGGATTAAGTTTGTGAGAGAGAAAGGCTATGTCCTTGCCAGCTATGGATTTCCAGTGTATCCTTGGCTTACTTCCATACCACCAAAAACATCAGCAATCCCTGAACATTAGTGTGGATTCATAAGGTTTTCTTACAACAGAATACCTTCTGCTCTCTTAAGCTACTCCTCTACCCCTGTCAGAGGAAAGGAAGGATCTCTTTAGCAATATCTGTCTGCTCCAAAGACTTCTTGTTTCAGCTCACTAGGTGGAGTCCTGAACACTGTCGCGTGGATTTTTGACTACGACATTACTATGAGAAAAAATGGCACATATCCTGAAGGACTTCCGATTGTTATCAGTGGGATTTTACGCATCTACAAGTATTAAAATTGGTGTCAAAGTGATGAACATTTTACAGAAATGGATGTTGGGTGAGTATAGAGATTCATTTTTCCTCTTTCCATAGTCTAGAATCGTGATTTACTGGATGAGTAAACATAACCTTCAATGGCTAGTTGGGAGCTCTTATTCTGCTGTGCCGTATTCTGAAGAAAATACAGTATGTCCTGAAAATTCTAATCAGAACCTAAGTGCAGGATGCTTTTGGCAAACAAGGATTTGAAAGAAAATATGATTTTGGTGTATAATGGTGGTTGAGGCTTTGGTAGAGAGGAAAGACTTACGGTGTGTCTCAAGGTAGAGGTGTTGAGGGAGCTCTTAGCTATGCATGCTGTCTGTGGGCTCTCCCAGGCTATGTATCTCATCTCAGAGCAGCTACCTTGCTGCCCAGAACCCTCAAGCCAGCTTGTTCCTGGAATGTCCCTGCTCCTCCCTTGCACATTTCGGATTGTCAGCACCTCAAGGTTTGATTCTGTGTCTTCAGTTTAAAAGTGCTTTGGGAGTACACACTGATGGAAGCACATGTAGTTGGGATATAAGGAAAGAACAGGCTGTTACTAGGAGAGGGAATCCCAGCTTGCTTTTCAATGTCATTGCAGCCATACTAACCTTTTCCCAGGTATTTCAAAATGCTGTGTAAGCAGTCACTGCACAGCTGAAGTCTGTATTGTTCAGGGAACAGCATACCCACTTTGGCTTATGACTGTTTTATTTAATGTGACCAGATGGAACAACCCTGTTTAGATTTAGAATACAGTGAACTAACTACAGGTAACATGGGTTCTTTTCAAGCAAGAAAAATGTTACCATAAATATACAATATACTTTACACTTGAGAAGATGGAGGGGAAAATTTTATCATCAGTGTACAAAACAATGTAGTCATTTATAATAATGCTTCCCAGCTGTAAAGAATATTTCTTTTTTTCAGTGTATACAGTAATTTTCAACTGCTGGCTAAGTGGTGTTTTGGTTTCCACAACAGATGATTCTCTTGGCAGCAGGGGGACATTCTGTAGCCTTTATTACAAACCCCATGTCCTTTAAACTGTGAGTTTCATCCCCTCTGCAGGGTTGCCTCTACCCTCTACTCAGGCCTATCCATGGATAGTACTTCCTTTAGCAACCATGTTGACATTGAAGGGTGCAGCCCATGAGAGACAGATAAAAAAGCTAAGGAGAGACTATGTGGATCTGAATATAAAAGAGGGCTCAGCTGCTCAAGGCATCATTAGTGCACCTCTGTACAAGGGAGATCGTGTACATTGCCCTCCCAGTCTAGGGGAAAAATTTCTGTAACTTGTAGCTAAGTAAAATGTACAGGTCACAAGATGGCAGCATAAT
The DNA here is from genome assembly GCA_013396875.1 of Vireo altiloquus. Lineage (NCBI taxonomy): Eukaryota > Metazoa > Chordata > Aves > Passeriformes > Vireonidae > Vireo > Vireo altiloquus. Next base: position 303,012 of record VZRF01013442.1, read on the forward strand.
CTCACTAGTCAGGTGACAAAATTTTAAGGGTCAGATCAGTTATCTTCTTCAACTCAAACTCCTGTTTTGAACAGTTAGGAAGTCCTATATGTAACTAGCTGGTGCTTCCTAGGCTCTAACTACTATGTATATAGATGAAACTATTATATATGTAGGTTAACAGCCTTTTATATCACCTTGCAAACTAACCTGTTTCATTTACATTCTGATGCACTGTGATAGTATTGACATAAATTGCTCATCAGGAGTTCAATATGCAACCAAAAAAAAAAAATGACACTAGCATGTTATCTAACTAATCAGTAAAAAAGGCAACCTTGATGGCACACTGACTTTGCAAAGCCTGTGCAACTGGGAGTCATATTGTTGTATTTTCACTTCTTTTCTGCTCTTGAGAGCAAGATGTTCTGAACCCTGCCTCAAAGTACACATTTCTTAATGAACATTAATTTTTTGATAGTACTATTGAGCGAATATATTCCCTGTGAAGAGCTAATTAATATATTATTCTCTTTCCGTTGAAAGGAAGCTCCATATTCAGTTTTTTTTCTGCCTATTTGCCTGCTTATGTGTATGTCTGTCTTTCAAAGAGGTCTTTGAAGATCTGTTCTTACCGTTTGTCATGAGCTGAACCTTTTCAATGTGAAGCACCTCATTTGGAAAAAAGGACGGTGCTAGGGAGAGATGATTCATCACATCAGTCACCATATTATATAATGCAGAGTGATAACAAGCTACTGAAAACATTCCTAGCAGCAGTATTCCCACTTGTGACTTTAAATACTTAGCACAGAAATATCTGTATAAATAAATGGGAGTATCTGCATCTACTTGGAAGCAAAACAAGCCATGAGAGCAAGGCAAATATATCTCCATTTTCAAAACTAATTCCAAGTTTTTGTGATATTACTACAGAATTAAACCATAGATATTTGAGTGCAACTTCCAGGTGCACTTTTTTGAGAAAGGTGGATCATAGTTCTACAAGTTGCTTGCATCTGCCAAGTGAATATGATGTTTTGACACACGTGTAAACTGTTCTTATGGGTATTTACTTGCTGAACTTACAGTGTGTTTTCACTGGACGCTTTTGCAAACTTTAGACTTCTGAACATATGCTGAAGTCCCAGCATATGAAATCCCAAATGATCATTGACTTTGGCTTTGTTTACCTGTTCAGATGCCGATGCTACCCTATAAAGCCAAAGAAAAATGAGAAAATTGTACACTGCCCTTTTCATTAGCACGTTGTTTCCAGCTTTAGCAATTGGCCACATGGTGTCACTATGTTTTAAGGCACCAAACCCTCTAGCAATAAAGCCTAGCAATCCCAAGTTTTCAAAGTATCCCAATCATGTGGTATTATCTAAGGAGATGCTTAAGCAAACGCCAAGGTCACAAAAGCTTCACAGCAGGAGAGTTTTAGGAAGATATGTTATGAAAAACGTCTGTTTCTCAGCTTCTTGTACCTTCCTGGAATACATCAGAAATTTTTCAGCCCAGAAGTGCTTTTTCTCCAGATGTCTGCATTTGGGAACATGCTTGTATAGAAAGCTATATCTTAAATTGTTGCAAGTTAGAAATTGAAAAATTCATCCATGCTGGACTCATCCTAAACTTCAGTCGTAGTTCTTCTTTTCTCCTTCTATCTATGTATATCTGAATTTGCAATAGCCTTTGGCTCTGCTGAACAGAGGAAACTTGGCCTTATGGTGTTCAGAGCAGCATAAACTGCAGCTCCTGGGACCCACAAAATTCTATTTAATGCCTTCTTGTTCTGGAGAATGCATTGCACAACCCACCTGCTCAAGAGAGCTGTGCCAAACCCCAATGTATTGCGTATTTAAGGAGTTTCATAATGTACAGCTATAGCAACAGTGAGAGAAACAGTTGTGTAGAGATACAGTATGAGCCTTAGCCAAGCAGATGATATCTGCCTCAGGGTGTGTCAAAAGGCTGCAAAATCTCATGCAGTGCTAAGTGTTGCTGTGCACTGTTTCTTCTGTGAATGGCAAGTGAGCCTGGAGTAGCTGTCCCTATGCTAACACCCTGGTGTAGGCTGAATTAATGTTTTATAGGAAGGATATGTGTCTGGCAATGGCTTAACACCCATGACAAGTGCACAGTGCTTTGTTTTGATTGTTAACACCTTAGGTAGTTGCAGTGCTTTCCCTAAGCCAGCTGCTCTGCTTTGTATGGAGCTTACTCTCTGCATAGCTGCTGAGAGTGATAGCGCTGGTTTAAATTGTATTTCTTAGTGATAGTTTTGCTACCAATTCTCTTTGGAACAGGAATTCATATGCTTGTTTTGAGGGCCTTATCTTCAATTTAAGTGCACAGTCAATTCATATTTAGAGTTATTAGGTCTACAAAGCATGGTGCTCTGAAAATTCAGGTGCCTCAGTATGAATTTCAGTGCAATGGTATGATTTGAGGAATTAGCTGTGTTAATCTGGCCTTGAATGTGACCTGAGGTTAAATGCTAAATGAAACCTAGACTGTCTGATTTTACAAGCTACAGTAGAGCCGAAATGTCCTGTTCCTTGCAGAGACAGCAACAGTGCAACAGGTGGGTTTGGAAGACCATTTGTGAGTGCATTTGTGTGTACCTTTGTGAATAGTAGATTATTTAGCATTTCCTCTTGTTGCTTACAATGTAAAACCAGCTTAGAAGTATGTTCCACTGATGTTTATTTAGAAAAATGTACTCAAATATGATTTTGGCCTGTGATTTCTCCTATTTCCCCCTCACCATTGCTTCTGTGATTATCTTAACTGGAAAAATTCTCCATTGGCCTCTATGCTGGTGATGGCCTTTAGTACAGGAGCTTCTGCAGAGGATAAAACATGGTATGGTTCCTCCTGGAGGAAGAAGAGCTTCAAGCAGAAGGTATGAACAGTAATGGAGAAGAGCAGATGGGATCTCCTGTAGAAGGTTGTTGGTCAAGCTTGGGATTAAGTTGGGTGTATTGCCAAAACAATTTGTCCTTGTTCTGCAAAACTTGGAAATTGCTGACCTCATTATCTTAGACACAAAGCGTCTCCTGGTAGTGTGCAGGAGAGTCCCAACATAACTATAATTATCCTAATGGCACTGCTGCCATGATGGTGTATAAACTATAAACAGGAAAGACTAAAACCCTCTGACACAGATGAGATGCAAATGAAGGGCTGGTGCCTCTACTATAGGAATACCAATAAGAAATGGAAACTGACTGAGGAAGTTCTTCAAGGTTTGTCTCCAGGAACTGCCTTCAAAATGTTTGCTCAGGGAAGAAAGCTGTGAAGCAGGGAAAGGATGGGTGTTTCCTCCCCTTGTGGTTTTATGAACCTCAGGCCCTGGAACCAAGGCTCCTTCTGAGGAAGCTTTCATGTGTTGTCTCGTGCAAGGTATTATCTGGGAAGCTCTAGTACTCCATATTTTTTGGAAGAGATGCACTGTATATCAGTGCCAAGGGCATTTCAGTGTTAGTTTCTAACACTGTTAGATTAAAGAGCGAGTCTTCTTGAAATAATGGGAACAGCTTGTCTCTTCATCTGAGGCTTTTTTATGAAGCACACAGACCATCACTGCCTATGGATATAGGTCAACTACAGGTTTCTAAAATACTATAATATATATCAAACTACAGGTTTGATATATAAGGAAAATTTTGAATATGGAAGAAAAAGAGATTTTTAAAAGAAAGGCCATCTGTGAATATTCAGTTGGACCTAACCAATGTATGCATTTTTCCCAGTAATTCCTGAATCAAGATCCTCATGTTTGATTGAGCTACACATAAGGGAGAATCATTGAGTTTTGATTTAAATTTAGTTATCATGTGGGAGGGAAATGTGGTGTGGAGGCTGAGAAAAGTCAGGGGTCACCATGTGAACGGAAGGCGTAGGAGGGAAGATACATAGTTTAGCTTTAACACAGGTTTCAAGATCAGAAATAGAGTTTATTGACATTTATGGTACAGTGGCAATGCGAAAAGTCAAGAGAGAAGTGATTTGTTAAAAGTGATAGAAGTTCCCAGATAAGGTGTAGACCTTGCTCTGAAAAAGGTCTGTAGTCTAAATAGATTACATGAACACCAACGCAAACACCAACATGTGCGAAAAAATAGAAATAAAGGGACAGGAGTTTAACAATAATTAAACCTATGAAAAACTGTGATACATTTGGTTTCCACAGGGAACAGAGAGGGGAAAATAGGCTGATGTTTTGTGCATATTCCTTTGTTGTTTGGTTGTGCTCCAATTCATCAAGCACTGGTGAACCTGAGGTGGCACTTTACCTGTGAATTATCCTATTAATATCAACTAGACTGTTCCTGAGAGGAATGTGTGCAAGTGTCTGAGAAGATCAAAGCTTTTGCCTTTTAAATGCATCTGATAACTACTAAACGGATAGCAGAAAAGCTGGAATTGTCTAAGCACAAGACCTACTAGTGATTACCAATAGCTGCAGATCAGGAAGATGTCTCTTAATCTTTTTGGCACATCTTTTTTCCAACAGCAGCTTTCAGCATTTTACCATGGGTTGTTTTTTGACTGGCTGAATTTTGCCTAGCTTTCCTAAGGGATGAGGATTTTACTTGTGCTGAGCTCTACACATGTAGCAATAAAAACCCCAAGATGCTCTGTTGTTAGTATGTTTTTCATTAAACCATGTACTGACACAGACAGACCACATAATGGTGATGACTACATATGTCAGAAGAAAGGAAGTGGAACTCAAATGATCCTGACCAGAACTTGAATTAAGGTATCAAATAGATATTCCTGTCACTAGAGGCTGAAATCGATTGGCATGGATTCACCTGTGCAGTTCTTCTTTCAAATGTTGGGGAGGAAAGGAGTTGTTAATAGCTGTTAAGATCTATTCCTATTTAGGAAAGCATCAAATTGCTTTACTGTATCTTTTTTTTTTTTCTTATGCAATGGAGACCATAATATCTTCTGTTGGAGTTATTAATATAGACTTCCTAGTAAATGAGTATATTGAATGAAAATTAGGCTGCCCTGCTCACTTCTTACAGACTGTCCCTGGTGCTGTGTGAAACCATTAATTAACTTTCTGACTCCCAGGTTATTCCCCCCAGAGCTGAAGGATGTTTTGCTTGGGACAAGTGAAGAGCATTTAGCTGCATCTGTAATAATGTAATGCAACCATTCATTTCATTTGATTCAGAGCCGCATAAGGTTAAACAATGTCCTATGTGTAACAAGAAGCATCTTAAAGTATTAATTCAGAGGGTGGGACACATTTCTGATCTCTGCCATGGCTACTGGACCTTTTGGTGCTCTCTGGACCTTGGGTAAACTGATGCCTTCCATGATACAGACACTTGATGGGGAATACTCAATTTTTCTGAACATTGAGAGTGTTAGTATACAATGTTTGTGTTTATAAATTGACGGTGTATTCTACAACAATAGAATCATTATATTTTTTCTTTACAATATTAGTTTGTCTTTCTTCTAACTTGCAGCAGTTTCCATGATCTCAGGTGGACTGGCTGTTTACTTTCGTTTGACTCTACAGATTTCTCAAATTTTCTGAGATGTACAGAGGACTTATGATGGAGTCAAAGAGCACAGGGTACATTACCATTTTAAATCTTATTTCCTCTCTTCTCTTTTTACTGTAAGCAAGTTGTTGCACAAGGCATTCCATGCTCCACATATCTGTCCATGTTGTCAGCTGTTTGTGTATCAAGTCTGAGGAGGAGGAAATATGTGGTGTGTTATCAACAGTCAGGTACTTCCCATTCCCGGTTTTAGTGTACGTGAGGAAGTGATGTCTGATGAACAGAGCCTATCATACGTTTTCTGATGCAACTCTTCTCCGTTTAAAAATGTTGATTGGATTCAGTATTGCTGGGTTGGCTGGTTCTCCAGCTTCATGGAAACCTGCTTGGAAAGCTGTCATGCTTTCGTACACCTCGTTGACCCACCAGGCCTGTTCCTCTGGCTACCCATCATTCTGTGATGACAGGACACCGCTGGCTTCTCCCACTTACCAGGGGCTATCCCCTGGGCTTGTCAGCAGGTGAATGAGATGCCCATTAGATGTTCTTAGCCTGTTGGTCAATTCCTTTGCTTCCAGCTTCCTAGATCTCTTAGCTTTGAAGCTCCCAGTATGCCCAGGGGGCTGCTGAGCCAAAACAGCTGTGTAGGCATGTAAGCTGAGGCATCAACCCAGAAATGTTTCAAAATCTTTCCTATATATGGGAGTGAAATCTTTAAGGGAGATGTGCTAACATGATTTCCTCTGTGGGATGAACATACCAGTTCCCAGCACTGGTGCAGGACATTTTACCTTTTTGTGGTTAACAGTTTACTTGCTAATACTTGACTGACAAATGAATTCGGTATGTGTGTAACTACACGGTAGGGAAGACCAACAATTAGTGGATTTGAATCATACAAAGCAAGGGTCTCTGCCACTTTGCAATATGTCTATTGCATGGGGAGGGGTTGCAGAGTACAAATTGTGTATGTTGCAGGGAAGTCGCCAATACTGGTTTGTGCTCTGCTGCATTGGCAGGCTGTGGATGAGGCTTGCTTCCTGGAGCTGTTTATGGGAGAGGTGACCATCTGGAATCTAGTCTTCCATCAGATCTGTGCCCCTGGGAGCTAGAGTCTCTGAGTGAGTGCATCTCCTTCAGCTCAGACTCTCCCTGGCTAGGTCCGGGAGATCTAATTTTGGGCCTTTGGCACATAGGTCTGGAATCCTCTGGCAAATGGGGCAGTTTAGGTACGTTAATTTAATGTTCTGCTCTGAACAGACTCAATTCCTTTCATGACCAACACAAGAAGTTTTTCTCTTGTTGGCCGTATCATGTCTTACCTGCCACATAGACCATGAATGTGTGAGGCCTGCAGCTAAAAACACCCTAGTTCCTTGAGGTGCTGAAGGCTATACATTTCTCTTGGCTTTGGTGTGATTTTCTGTTCTAGGTTCTCAGTTTTCACGAAGCAATTAATAAAAATCTTTGGAGCTTCAGAATTGCCAAGGTATTATATAAGTTAAGAGGTTAAAAAGGATCTGTCCCTGTAAAAAATATTTTTTCTACTATAATGAAAGCATTTAAAATTGCAGTGTTATGCAAGTGTCATGTTTTATGTGCTGCTGAAACAGAGGAATTAACCCTGACCTAATATGCATGCACAGAGACATTCAGAGATAATATCAGGCTCCGTGGATGACTCTGCCTTGGCACAAGGTAAAGCAGCTTTCCTGAGACCAGCTGAGATGCTCACTGTGTTTTAAGTGCCAGGCTCTCCGCTCACACTTGTCTGCCTTCTCCACTGGCATAAGAGTTGCAGGTGACAGAAAGATGCTTTCATACCACTGGAATCAGAGAGTGCTATCAGCAAGGCAAATTCCCAGTTGCTCTATTAGGAAAGCTGACTTTTTGTCACAGAAATGGTACAAGTTGAATAGAAGAAGAGACACACACCTAAATGAGAAATTTTTCTCATCAGAAATATTTTCTACAGTGATAAGCACCAATGAAGAAGGAGCTTTTGTATAAAAATCCTCTGTAGAACCCCTGAAGTTGTCTTCTTCTGTCAGAAGTTATAGTCCACCAGAAGTGAGTCACAGGGCTCTTAATTGCTGTAAATAAGCTTGCAAGGCTCATAATAACTCTGACTAAGTCAAACTCTCTCTGACTAAGTCAAACTCTGGTTATTCTGTTTTAAATTGTTCATGTACCTTGGTTGATGTCTAGAGTTTTTGTATTGGAAAAGAAAAGAACATAAGCGAAGGAAGGAAAAAATTCAGTTTTCAAATTTGGCAATTTTTCAGTAACCTTAGAAGAAACCTACAAGGAGGTAGTGAAAAGCCCTGTGACTTTCTGCTAGTGGGGTCAGTGGATGGTAATGACCCACTTACAGGAATGTGCACTGAATTGTCCAGTGTATTTTCCACCTCTGATACTCATTTCCCTATGAGTGCTGATGCTTTAGACAGCTCTTGCAGACGATGCTGTTCATCCATGGTCAGATTCCCACTACTGAGCTCAAGCTGAGGTAATGGCTACATGCCACTACAGAAGGGCAGTCCTGGAAATTCCTCAGGAAAAGGAAAAGAGTAGTTTTCTATTGCTTCAACCCCTCAAATGAGCGTAGCATTTTGCCAGAGGAGTTCCAGAGCCAAAACTGCAAAGTAGGAGCAGGGCTTTCTAAACTTGGGAGTTGGACTGGAGCAAAACCTCCTGTTTTAGCAACAACTAGCTTTTAGACTTCCTGCTTCAACATGAAACTTTGCCATTAGTTATTTTTAAGACTTGAGCATTTTCAGGTATTTACAAAGGACTCTGTGTCAGTATTTACTTGTTTTTTGTGATCAGTGTGCCTGTTATAAAGGCACACTTTGCACTTTTTCAGAGCTACTGGTGATATAATTGAATGTATTCAGTTCTCCCTGAATTGGTTGTTTCTATATTTCTTTGCCTCATCTCTATGCTCCATTCAGTGGTTTTCTTACATTTACATTTCACTAAAGTCTTCCAGATTACCTAAACCAGGACATAGATTAGCTGATGCTAGCTTTAGTTAAGAAGCCTACCCATTGGCAATACTAATTTACAGAACAGCACAGTGAGGATGCCTACTACTGTTTTAGTCTTGTTATTTTTGGAGGGCTACTTAAACAGTAAGTTACTGACAGGAATGCATTAATTGAATCCTTAATGACTTCCATATTATTTGAAATAAATTATTTTATATCTTTTATTTCTTTCTCAGCCAACATCTAAGGGCTGTGCTCAGGTAAAGGTGGAACCTTGAAAAAACCCAGATGCAGGGTTGAAAGAGGATTGAACAAAAACAGAAAGGAAATGCTGCCATATGTGTCATACAATCACTGCAACCTTTGTTTTTTAATTACTCTTGCCCAGTGTAATAACTCTCAGTAGCAAATATGTCCTTAGTAGATCCTACCCCAAAGAACTTGTAGTCAAAGAGAGTGAGAAACAAAAACAGAAAACAAGAGTTACTCTCTTGATTCTGAAAAAGTGGCCATTAGATAAATACGAGAGGTAGGTGGCAACTAAGAAAGAAACCTTTCTCTTGATAATTTGAAGCTGAATACCATAACCATAAGTCAAGTGTTTCTGCCCGCCAAGTGGTGAAGTGTAATACTTACCTAACTCTTCTGAGGTATTTGCACAAGCAATTTTTTACTGACATCAGTGTCAGGCTATTTGAATAAGATCTAAAGATATAGGTCTGAGAAACTGGCTTGAGTGGAATGACATTGAAGTATCTTACTCAATTATTATGTCAATTAGATGCTCTGCAATCACTTGGTTTAAAATAAAAGAACAATTTCTAAACATAAACACAGTAGGTTTCAGTGTGTGGCTTTACATTGACGTGTCTTGGAAAGGTAACACTGCAGTCCTCAGATACCCCAGGTCAGTAATAAGCAGCTTCCTCCCATCGTGAAGCTGCAAAGATCTCTATCTTGCCATATTCACAACCACACCTGCCAAACACCTAAGGAAATCAGTAGCTCTCTTGCTCTGGCCAGGAAAAAGAGCCAGTGATTCTGGATTTACTGTATGGTGTCTTTGTTTAAGATTACAGTGGTTCAGGAGATAGGTAAGAGGAAGTAACACCTTTTACTTTTCTGAAACAGGTATAGATCTTGATAGCCAGGACAGTTCATTTACAAATGTTATCACCTGATTGCTGCTTAGATAGACAACCTGGTATTTTGTTCTAATTAATATCAGGTGCTGAAAATGGTTGTTTGGAAAGTATTCAAAGATCTAAAATAATTTCAGATTATATATGTTGTTTGCTCAGAATGGGACAAGGGGGAAACCATGAAAAATTAGAGGGCTTTTATTTCAGAATTAAATGTTACATGTCCTAAATGTGGCATTTCTGAAGCTTGCTGTATAACTTCTAGTTTGACATGGTAATTTTGAATTGAAAAATTGAGATAGATTTTAATAAAGTTTTTGTTGCTGTTTGGATTATTTTTTACAGTGGTTAAAGAAAAAATATAGAAAAAATATTTTGGGGATGTGCTAGGAAAAAAAATACTTTTTTTCTCAATTTCTGAGAACATTTTGAAAAAATTTGGTTTGAATTTGATTATACACATTTATTTTCTTAGTTAACTTTAATTTTTCTATCTAGCCACTGAGCTGAACAAGGTACAAACTGACTTATGCGGCAGAAAGAAAGTGACTGTAACCTCCCATTGTCTCTGTCTGGCAAAACAATACATCTCCTCAAAGATGCAGTCTTCCACCTCCACTTACTCAGAGTTGTGGCTGCATCTAGCTCTAGAAAGACCCATTACTTATCTCAATTTAAAAACTTTAATGAAATGAACGAAAAACTTTAGTCAAACAAAGTTATGGGAGGTTTATAGGAGAGTGTTTTGGTAACTGCCATCCTTCCTCATGAAGCTCTTAGGACCAAGGGTGGAAGGACTATGAAGAGAATGCCTCAGTGAGGGCAGTTTTTGTTACACCAAAGCTGAGTTTGAAATTTTGCAGTGCCATTGCTGGGGCAAATAATGATCTCTGCTGAAGGAGACTTCTGAATCTTTTGTAGGTTCTGTCCCTGTTGGCTTTTTAGTTTATGCCACCGGTAGGACAGTCCAGTTCACAAGTGTTTGCAGTTGCTGCCCCTCTACTGCTTGGTTTTTGGCAGCTCAGTAGCTTATCTCACGGGGCTGTTAGTGAGCAGCCCATTGGGTAAATTGCATGTAGCTGAACACTGTATTAATTGACTTTTAATTTCTTTCATGCCGAGCTGCCATTCTGATTCTGTTTCACACAGTCTCTTCTGTGCATTACCCAAGTGCCATCAGGTAGTGTATGAACCAATTTAACCTCAGTGTAATTTGACGTGTCTTTTTATCTCTTCTCCCCCACACCGCTTATTTCCAAGTACTTGCTTAATACTAGTTTGGAAAAGAAATAAGATTCAGTCACAAATGTGGCATGAGACCAGCCTAATTAACACATAAAATCTTACTAGAATACCTCTTCTCTTTGTCTCCTGAACAGTCTTTTACAATCTGATACTACAGGTACAGTATCATATTTTCTGAGTCTAACTCCACTAGTATAAGCCTGGCATGACTATGTGCTCCCTCTAAAAAGGGGAGGGGGAGGACTTTCAGTACCCCCTTGAAGTTATTGCCTGATTATTCGCTAGTTCACTGACATATTCTGCTGTGCACTCTTTGGTTCAGGTTTAACCTTTAGTTTTGTCATTCCTTCCTTGCGCAGTTGACTTTGCTTTACTTTCCCCATGCCATACATTTCTCATGTCTGCAGCAAGCCCTGATGTAGCCTATCTCCCTGATGTCCAGGAGGAAATGGAGATAGTACTTGTCAGCGTGCTTGTTGACAAGAAACAAAAAATGTTTTATGTATTTTGGCCATGCTGATTTACTGGAAACATTAAGTTCTTGGAGGGGCTATCGGAAAAATCAGTTCCATAGCTCTCCAAAATAACTTTTGCACCTTGATTTGAAAGCATTCTGAGACTATTTTTTCTTCTCTCCTGTTCCATTAGGACGTGGATCTCCCTGCTGCAGCTGTTCTGTTTTTAATGTGTTGCTCTGTTTCCAGGCAGACATACCACTCTGAATGGAGTTCATTGTTCTCTGGCTGGTTTTCCCTTTGCCTTCTCTTTAGGAGGTAAATTTGTCAATACACTCTTTTGGTCTCTCAGTTCACTGTAGCAGCAGAATGTATGATCAAAGCTGCAACAGCAATACAAAAGTGGTAAACCAGCACTCTGAATAAGGGCTTTTTATCTTTATTCACTGTTTTTTTCCTTATCTCTGGAAATGGGATGTTACAGACTCCTGTGTCCATGGAAGTAAGAAGATGAATGTGTGCACTGCAGTCTTAACTGGTCCTATAAAAATGAGTTTAACCCAAGTGAGGCTGTTAAAACAGTGTTACAGCAGGAATCCTGCAGGCTTGCATAGTTAATTGTGCTGAACTCCAGATTGGTTTCTAACGAGTTTTGGTTGATTTTTCCGTGAGTTTTGTAACTGCCCTTTGATTTCCTGCAGACCTTTAAACAGTACATCTTTATTTGAGATATCTTTTTTTTTTGATTTCAAAGATTTCAATCTAGCTAAGCACTCAGGTTCTCACCCTGCAAAAGCCTGCATCTAGTCCTCACTGGTGGTGAGCATCGTGGCTGCCTTTCCAGCCACAACAGAGTCTGTGAAATGTCTGTTTGAGTGGTTGGTTGTCACTTGCAGAAGCCCAGAAGCATCTGCCTAAAACTGATTTTAACTGGTGATATTGTTTTGTGGAAAATATTTTAAAGTGGCTTAAGGATGATCCACAGTGTACACCTGAGTTTCATGAAAAATCTAAAGCCAAAGATTTCAGGTAAACCTATTTTCCTAAACAACTACTGTGGTTATAATTAATTTTTTCTTCGCTTGTCAAAAGCCAAATTTGTAAGTGCTATTTGATGAAAACTAACTCTTGACATTCTCCATCAGCTTAAGTTGTCCACTTGCTATTTTGTGAGGTTTGATCCTATCTGGTATTACCGTGCCCCAGTGAGACCATACCTTACTGCAAACTTATGGTGGCCTCCAGGCCGTTTCCAAGTCTGGGTCTGCACACCATGAAATTTCAAGTGTGGATTAAGGTACAGACAGAGCAGATTGCCTGGAGCAATGTTCTGACAGGCACCTTGTCAGCAGGTCACAGTAGGTGTGGGAGAAGTGGAGGAAGCCATGCCTCTGTCATCTTCAGAGGAGAACTTATGACCCAACACGGTCAACAGCAAATGGATGGGGGAACAGAATGGGAAGCTGGGAGATGTCAAGTTTTCATATTCATTTAAGAAGCAGGTAGAGGGGAAAAGCCCAGAAGGGATGCAGCTTTCCCTTTCTCTGCCAGTATTTATCTCAATTTCCCCAGCATCTCTGTGTTGTCCAGGTAATCAACCAGTAGGTACTTCCAGTTGAGGAGTCTTGACTTACTGATTGTCAGAAGGATTCCCAGTAATATATTGGGAATATATATGGGGTGCCTATTGTAGAAAAAGTTGAAAAGGGAACTTGGAAGTGGATTGGTCTCCCACCAGAGATTATAATAGGTGAGATTCATCTCTTCCCTCCCTTTGGATTTTTTTTTCCTGGAGTATTTTGTGGAAGAACTAAAAAGCTACTAAAAATTAATCTTCTGACTAGATACGTAGAAGAGTTGGGAGTGGAGGAAGACTTTCCGAACATGTCAGAATCAACCCAAAAAGCTGGTGGGAGAATGTTGGGGCACAAGCAAATTGTGAGAGATAATAAAAAAGTGTCAGCCTTTCTGCTCACCTCTGACATTGCAGATCATTCCCTCTCAGATGTAGGCAGGCTCTCCTCCACACAGAGGAGGCAGAGGGTGGAGCTCGGCGCCTGTATAAATTATATGTGTCCTTCAGGTTATTTCGGCACAGCAGCACAACAAGCTGCCAGCGTGTTTGTCAGCTGACAGATCTGTTAACCAAATTGAGGTTTCGGTCGCTGCCGCCATCTTTCGTGCCATGGGGAGCCCACCAGCCAAGGTAAGAGAGTGGCAGCCCCACGCTTCACTGTCACCTGGCACCTTGCTGCTGGGCATCTCTGCTCCAGCTCTCCCGAGCAACCTCCCTCCTCGGTGCATCTGCTGGGATGCAGAGGCTGGTGCGGAGGCACCAGGGCATCCTGAGCTTTGCGGGCTCACCGCTCCCCCCTTTTGCCTCGCAGTAACTAAAATGTAAGTGAGCTTCAGTGAAAACACAGAGAAAATGGGGTCCTTTGCTTTTATTGTGTGGTGTACATGCCACAGTGAAGTCCGTGAAGGAAGAGGAGGCTGGTCTTGAAGAGTTTACGTCCCATAAAATGAAAGAGCTTTAGCCCTCCTCTGTGCTTTTCTCTGGATGGCACATGTTCATTGCTTGCCCCAGCTGAAATAAACCAAGAGCTTTATCTAGCAACAAAGCCTAGTCTATATGACTTTAGCTGCAGGGGAGACATCTAATGAGCTGTTTGGCTCATTAGATTTAGCTATTTCTAACGTAATGTTTACAGCATTTACAATTCTAGTGGAAGTATTTCGTGTCTGGACTTGAGTTTTCTAATAGTAAGTTCCATTCAGAGATTTTAACTGGTATCTTTTAGTATAAATCAACAGAACTATTAGCTGAAAATTCTTTTCTCATTTATATCTTAAAAAAAATAATGGACACGGTATCCAAATGCAATACACGAATTATTTACAGATAATCATTCTTTATGTATCAAAGCCTATGTCAGCAAAGAAAAAACATTTGGGCATTCATGGGCTTAAAATATAGTGAGGAACAGTGTTACATGCTACAGCCTGTAGAGATCATTAATTGTGCCATGGTAATATTTGCAGGCAAAGTTAAGGATTAGAAAAGTATCAGTAACTTGAACAGATAGCTCAAGGGGTAGATTAAAAGTTTAAACATTCAAGAAAAGAAAATAAATTGTAAATGTCATGTAATATCATTTTTCCAGATAAAATTTGTATCTAGTCTATCTACCAATTAGATCCAGATGTATCTATTGTAGATATGATTATTACCTATCAGTTTTAAAGATCAATGTTGTATCTAATAAAACAATTCTGGAGCTGATAGATGGGTAGATAGCTGAGGTATAATTTTATCTAGAAAGTTTCAATGACAAAGTTCTTGCATTTCATCCCCATGCTGCAGCTGCTGTTCGTGAGGACAGACAGACTCCTGGTTAATAGGCACCGCTGCCAAAAGGTTTGAGTGCAAGCATAGTTCCAGGTCAGAAAGCATCTGTTCCCGAGGAAAGAGATTAATTCAGTACTGCAGGTAGCTCTGCTCTTGTGTCAGGAAAGTGCATGTTTCAGTATGTGTAGGTTGATAAATAGGTATGGAAATAAGAACAGAGTGGTTTTGTGTTTTTTTTTCTTTTGCATTAAAAAACCCACTTGTTTAGAAATGTGTGGATACTTTGAATTATCTGTGATGACCTTGTAATCTCCCAGTTAGTATTTTGCTCTTTAAGAAAGCTACCAAATTGACACAGCAGTGATTGTCAGTATTAATTTGCAACTTTTCATACTTGTAGCAAGGTATTTTCTTCTGCTCAGACAAGAATAATCCCCCTTTAGAAGTTTTATTTTGTGGACTGTGGAATAATTTTCATCTGGTAACATACTCAGAAATTTTGTCAATACAAAGCCCCGCGGAACCCACTCATACGTGTAAAGAGGTGACTGATATATATGAACAGGAGATAAGTCCCAAATCACAATGACTCTTTAAGTAATCCATCAGTGATAACATGAAATATTTGTATATTTGTAAGTATATATTTGTATTTTCAAAAAGATTTCCTCACTAACTGTTCAACTTCCAATGATAAAATTTTGGATGACTGCGATTCCCAAGCAAAAGGAGACTCTCATAGTTTTCTATATTTCTTCAGTCACTCACTTTTCCCAGTAGAACTTTTCATCCCTTTAATTTTAATGAAAGTAGGCAGCAGGTTGGAAGGACAAATTGCTAGCAGTGTTCTCACTGGTGGAAGGGCTAATACTAGATGTTAGAGGATCTGTGTGGAAGAGAATGCTTTAGAACCAGGCTGGTAATGAAGCTTTCTTATAGTTTATAAATTTATAGATTTAATCTCAATTTGGTAAATTGCCAAATTGCAGTTGGACCAAATCCTCAGTATCTAACATAAAATAATGGTAGGAATATGCCAAATGATTACATTTGGTGTGAGATCTTATAGACAAGATATTGTACAGCTTCTAGTACACCACTGAAGAAAGAGGTAATCCATGAAAGAAAGTAATTATTCATGTCTGATAGTTATTTATAAAGCTATTTTCAAAATGTCATAAGACAACAAAATCCTCATCTAAAGCTTAATATAATTTGGCGTTATCCCATGGTGATATGTCTGCTCAGAGACCTGCTTAGGCTTGGTGCAGGGAGGGTGAAACACTGACATTCCAGTCAGCTTGCCAACATGTACGAACCAAGGACTTACTGAAAAAAAAGAAAAAGAGAAGAGGTAGTTATGGGGTGAGGTTCCCAGATTGCAGAAACTTCCCTAGAATACTAATTTACTGGAGGGGGTAGCCATGAGATCTTATTCTAGTAGCAGTGTAGAGAGGCAATGACTGAAATCAGACATATGAGCTCTTGGTAGGTTTTTCTTGTTTCACTGCCATCCATAATGTCTTGGTAAGCTCCTCAATATTTATGAGCTTTGAGAAGATTTCATATGCTAAAAGTTGTCTTTTTGGAATGAAACCTTAAGAGACTAACTGTCTGTAAACAAGAGATTTATGTGTTCTTCCAAAGCTGATCAACATTCCTATGGAAGGAAGTCAGTGAGCGTGTATTATTACAATCAACGAGATGCTGGCAACAGATGTGAATTTTCAGTCTGTTAAGGTTTGATACAGCTCTGTCAATTCTGACATGCTGGTTTTATCTCCTGATTACTGACTCTTCTGTATTTTAAACAGAAATTATTCTCTCAAAGCTTGGTTTGAGAGTACAGAAATATAGTTTAATGCTGAATGCTATCAAGTGAAAAGATGTTTGTTGGTTTATTTTTTTTTCCAATTTTTAGCCTTCCCTTTGGTACTCTGGAGATGCCACTATTTATGAGCCTGGAGTGTTATTGCTTAGGATGCAACAATACACAGGTAGCTGAATCCTGCACTCTGTTGTTGGCCTCAATGTCACACTCCTAATTTTCCAGCAAAAATAGAATGATGTGCTTCTGGGAAAGCTGCCTTTGACTCTGGATATTTTCAGAGGAGTTTTGTTACTCTCTGCATGCCTGTACAAGAAACCATATTTCTCCCAAGGAAGTGAACTAAAACCAGCAAGACCAATACAGCTGCAAGTCTGTTGAGGCTTGTCTGAATATGGTGTCTCTGTTCATCAAGTTACATTAATTGTGAAGTTACATGTTTCTTTTCATGTTATGAAAATAGCAAATGGTACCTCTAACTGTAATTATTTTTTTGTAGAAAGGTATTCTGGAGTACCAGCACTTTTAGGCAAAGATGGTATTTTAGCCTATCCCAATCAGACCCTAGGAGTCTCCTCTGGACTACTGTTGAAGAAAATTAGCTCTGCCTTTATCTGATGGAAAAAGGAATTAGGCCACTTCTGAATGGTTATCAGAGGTTGGAGTAACTGCAGTCTTGGGAGAAGGGATGGTTTCTGGCTTCCCTGTGGGATTTACACAGCCCTCAGGGTTTATTATGTCCACACTTTCCCATCTGAATCTGTTTGCCTTTTACCCTACAACAACACCAGGACTAAGCTGCACCGAATCAGGAGTGAAAAGTCATCTTTGATGATATTTGCATTGTTTGGCAAATGTTGACGTGTTTAAGGAAAGCGATTGCTATTGGAAGGGGAAGGGAGGAGGCATGAGGTTTTCTGGGTGTAGTGGCAGAGCATGAAAACATGACATCGATCCCATCTGAGAGTACTCTGAAGATGACCTGCAGATGCACCATTTTTATAAGAAATTAGGAAATTTTCATCACAAAAGGTTCAAAGCCAGTTTTATGCCAACATCTCTTGCTTCAGTGAAGGCAGATTCTGAAAATGGTTTGGGCTTCTGTTGAGCAAGGGGGAAGTTGATTACAAAATGACAGAGAATTAATGTATTAATTAAATCCTGTCACCTCTGTAATTGTCTACATAATCCAATAATTCATGTAAATGAAAACCACTAGGAATGCTGAATGAGTGTTCCAGCTGGTAGTTCTGTGTTAAATAACTATTTGCCCAGGAAAATTAAAGTCAAATTCTTTCAGTAGGCAACTGGAAAAATATGGAAGTGTCCCAGTTGGAACTTGTAATGTTCACAATGCATTAAACTAAAAAAGTTTTAAATATGAGTTTTAAATTTGGAGGAAGACATCCTAAAAAGAGTTCTTGTCACACAAGAATTTGTTTAGCATTTTTATACAAGCCAAGAGACAGAGTAATGTGATTTTATAGGTTTAACAAGGGTTTCTCTGCTCAGGGCAACTCTTAAATATTAATCTGAATTTTAAAAGTATGTAGTTTTTAAGTGGCATAATAAAATTTAATATTAAGCCTTTATTTGAACATGCTAATTCACAGTTCAGATGATGCCCATCCAATGTAACGTAATTTACCTCTAAAGAAACCTGAAAGAAACTGAATGCAGGCTACTCTCATCTCTAATAAACATGTCCAATAGTCTCCACCTCATTTATAAGAATTTTGGATTAACTGTAGGGAGTGTCTCCTTCCGTAGAGAGGTTCATCCTTCCCCAACAGCTTATATCTACAAAGTTAATAATTTCCATGTTGGGAAAAATTAATCATGATGCTAACTTTCTAGATATTATTGTCAAATTATTTAGTGACTGTATAATGAGATTCCTTGTTTGGGCAAATAGAGACAATATTTCAGTTGGTAGTTTAAGCTTTAACTTTTAATTTATTAGTGGTAGTGGGGCTGTAATAACTTCATGTTATTATTACTTAATATTGCTGACAAGCCGTGCTAATATGGCATGAAAAAAATAAAGATAAAACAACAGAAAATTAAAAGAAAATTTAAATGTATCAATTTGAAAAAAGAATTAAGTATTTTCTCTGTTATATTATTGAGATTGTTACATTTACATATATGTTCATTCATGCCTATCAGAGCATCTTTTGAAAATGGCAAGTGTTTTCTGAACAGCTTAGGCTAGAAAGCTTAACTGTTAAGAGTTAGGAACAAGTAAATTGAAATAGTGTTAAAATGATAGCTTGCCTGTGATGGAAATAAATCTCATGTGTGAAAGGGAATTGCTTCCATTCCTACTAGGTATTTTCAGGATACATGATGATATGGAATTCTGTGATACCATGCCTGCAAAGCAGGGCACTTTTTATTTTGTCTGAAGAGTCTGTGATTGCTCCTTTGGACTCAGCAAGGCCCTTTGGTGATCTTGCCCTGCTTGCAAGTGTCACGGAAATCTAGTCTTAGTTCAGATACAAAGCCAGAAGTTTGTAGAGCATTTTGGTAAGTACCATGTCCTGGCCTAGTTTCAGCTGTGCCATGACCTGGGCAGGCAGCTGCAGTTCCCAGTATCCCCTTCCAAAGGCCCCATTCTGACCTACCAGTGGCACAGGACCCTTGGGGAATTGGCAGTACGACCATCACTGTGGCAGTACATGTGCCAGGTTTCCTGAAAACAAGTGTCTCTGGGGTGGCTAGGAAAGCTTTCCATACCATTGTCTGAGCTCGTGTTTTCTCTCTCTGAATTCATTTACTCAAGCTCCTTAGCAAACAGCCCAGTGTGCCATTGTGTTTTCATCTTAGTGTGGTGGACTTCCGCTTGAGGGTGGTCACCTCACTTCAAACACACAAGGGCAGACTGTGCCCTGTACTGTTCAAAATACATCTTGTTTTTGTATTCTGAGCTAATAAAATTATTGCGTTTGTTTTCTCTGCAGATGAAGTTTTGCCCCATCCACATGCTTTCTGTAAGAATCATACAAGCTAAGAACATCAAGTCAAGAGACCTGTGTGAGTTGTGGTTTGATTGTGTTTTTAGTCACCTCCAGAGTTTACACAGTGAGCAATATTCTTAAGTTCTGAAGGTATGCAAGCAACGTACATAAAGCACAGCAATAGAAATACTAATGCCAGGGCTATAATTAGATCAAATGTCTGATGTATCATTAGATTGGAGTGGCATTTTAGGGAACTGGTAAAAACCAAGACACCCAGATTCATTTTCTGGGAAGGGAAGGTAGACACCACAATTTCTGAGTCTGCTTGGGCAGGAATTTTGCCACATAGGCTGTGAATTTAAAGACCTTTTATTGAAATGTACCAATTACGTATAATAATCAAAGGTAAATTAGAGAATTTCAAGCCTTCTAAAATACCTTATCTTTCAGGGTATTTGCTGTTCTCAGATGACCAGTCACAATAAATGACATTGATAGCTTAGGGTAAGGAGAACCTCTGCAGATCCAGCCCTAAGCCCATACTGAACATGCAGACGAAACAGACTTTTCTGTTTACTTTTGTGTTCAAGTGTCTTTAACTCTATATCTCCCTGTCACAGCCTCCTATGTCTCCTTCTCCAGGTGTGCTGTGGATCAGCCCTGCCATTTTTGCAGAGGTCTCCCATGAGTTCCTCAGTTAGGACAGAGACCTTGAGCTGCCTTTTGACAGTTTTGAAACTCCTGGCATGTGTATTCCTCTACTGAAAAATGACTCATTCAGCAAAAAACTCCCATCACTTTGCAATGATTCGCTCAAGTTACAGCTGAGACCACCCGTGCCTTGCCATGCAGGGCTTAGCCTGGATGTAAGGGAGACCAGAGGGAGTGAATCCCCTGTTGGTTGAACAGCTGCCTGCCAAAGGCTTCCTGTGCTCCAGTGGCAAATGCCATGTAGCACTATCCAGAGGTGGACACTAGAAAGGTGTTAGTGTGACAAGGCCTGTATTTCTGAGTTTCAATGATCTCTCCTATCTACTCTATTGAAGGGACAGTTCCACTTTCGTGCCAAAACCTTGCGGGGCATTGTTATTCACTGCTTGATACCAGTCTGAAGTATTTAGGCATCTCGGGCTGCAGTAGAAATCTTCCGTCAAGTCCTGACTCCAGCTCTGAAAGACATCACCTTGGAGATTTCCTTTCACACCGTTGTCAAGCTTCACAAAGTAAATGTGCTTCCCCACCCCGGCTCTCCCCAAAGGATGGCTGCTTGAGGCACTGACCACACTAACCAAAAGGAATATAGGCTGGAAGTGAAATGAAGATTTCTGACTTGCTCATGCCCTCCTTTTCTTGAGCCCACGCTGGCCTTGAGCTGCAACAGATCATCTTCCCTAGGGCCTAACAGCTCCAGAGAGCCATTAGGTCCTGTCCGCATGTTTGTGGGCTAGATTGAGCAAGCCAGACTGATCTTTGCTGTAATATGCATTCTCCTGTAATCATCCTAACAGCCCTTTTTGGAACCAGCTGTAGTTTCAGTTTAACTTTTTAACATCATTGACTGGAATTGTAAGGACTATGCCCAGCGAATGGTCAGTGGGCATAGTCCACTTTCCTCTTTCTCTTCACGTGGGGAACATGGCTCTTAGAGTACTTTGTGTGTGCATGTGTACATTTGCAGTTTGTAGTTACTTAAGAATTAGATGGTCTTCCTTGATTGTTTCCAAATGGTGATCTCTTTACTAATTAAAAAAAAACCCATAGTAATATTTGTTAATCTCCAGTGTTATGGCCTAGCCGTACTGTTCATCTATAACATTGGCATCAGGTTTTTAATTTTTCCCTGCTGCAGTGACTGCATCAGACTGCTATGTACGCTTGTGGCTGCCATCTGCTTCACCTGGAAAGCTTCAAACCAAAACCATCAAGAATTCTGACAACCCTGTCTGGAATGAGACTTTCTACTTTAGGATCCAGAGAGAAGTTGAGGTAGTAAAAAAATAGAAATTTCACAATTTTGAATAGCTGTGAATCCTCAGTTGACACCATGTTGATCAGCTTGCTTAATAGGCTGGTTAGCACAGAACAGTAGACATAAGAAGTAGTGTTTTTCTCAGCTATTTACAGATATTGGTGGTATAAATGCCTGTATCTAAGCTAGTCCAGACTCCCTTTGTTGTCACCTGAGTGAAATAAGCACTGTTGTAATATACTTCTGTGCTATCTTAGCATGGCTAACTTTGGAAGAGCTTTCCCTCTACTGGTCCTAAGGGAGGAGTAGAGAAGTTGCTGTGGTGTAGACTACAAATTTAATCCTTCCCTAAATCATGGAATTTGGAGAACTTTGGGAATGACAAGATGAAGTGTGTTTTTTGGGTGGGTTATCAGTGTGGTGCAGAGCACTGGCATCTTTCTGTCTCAGGAGAGAGACAGGAGAGTGGGAAACCTCTTTTATAGGTAGTTTTCTATTTAAAAAGTTTCCTGAGACTGGGTTTAATAATGTTCTACATTAGCAGACTCCTGAAGGAAAGGACATGCCTCTTTGTTCTTACTGCTCTGCCAGTGAAACAGCTGCAAAAATCTATAATAAATTTTTTTATTTCTGCCTAACAGAAGCTCAACAAGTGTTCTTATTTGTTTTTTCTACTACCAGAACATTTTAGAATTGGCAGTGTGTGATGAAGATCCACTCACCAAAGATGATATGCAGTTCACCGTTCTTTTTAATGTTGCTAGAATCAGACCTGGGGAGACAATCCGTGAGACATTTGCTTTGAAATCAGAGGTAAGGGCTGAAAACCCAGGGAGAGATTGACAAGACCTCATTGTACACATTGTCTTCCATGTTAAGTAGGGTTTGGATCTTCATGAACAGGTAGCCTTATATATAATTATCAATACTTCATCAAAAATGGATACAATTTTGCTGTATTTTTGTGACTTCATTAATCTCTTTTTGCAAATTCAGAAAATGAAGCAGCTTCTCTCTCCTGCTCTATGAGAGCAAAATATTGTAACAGGAAGCATCTGTAAATAATATTTTTTATCTTTTATAATCCAAATAAATACTTCCTTACCTTTCAGCTTCATTCCACTTTTGCCATACTTAGGGGACATTTCCTCTTAAATGGCAACTTATTAATTAAAAAGATGAAGACAATTTACTCATCACTTGAATTGAATGATTCTTTCAGGCTTTTTTCCCTGCTGGTGTTCATGCTGGATTTCCTTCTAGGTGATTCAGATTTCTCTAGCCTGTAGTAAAGGAGCGCCTGTCCTGCTAACATCTTTGGTATTTTCTTAAGGAGCCCATGAAAGAGAGTTGTCCAGTAAACAAAGCTGGGACAGGTCTGTGACAGCTCCTGGGCTTGTCTGAGCTGTGGCTGAGGTGTTGCTACACACTCATTGCAGGAAGGAGACAGTCCATACAAACAGCTACTTCCAGCATGCTGGAAGCTGTTAACATGGATTTTCCTTGTGACATGTGAGCTGGTGCTGGGCATTTCTCAGCCAGTGGGTGAGTCCTTGGGAAATACAATGGTTCAATAACCACTTCAGTCACTTGCCTAATTCATCTCTTCTGGATTCAGTTCAAATGTGATTTAAATGATTTGTATGTGGAAAAGTCTCTGGTCTCAGTCACATTTGTTGCTGGGCTTCAATGTCTTTTCCCCATGCTACCTTGCAGAAAGCCATTACATTTCCTTTCCAATCAAGCTCTCTCTCTCTGATTGTCTATTTGGAAATATGTATAATTCTGCATATCACACAATGGGAGATTACTAATCTTATGTGCCTTTCACAAGTCTGTGGTTTCTGTTGCAATTTCAGCTTTGGAAAGACAAAACTTTTTTTTGTATCATCAGCAGAAGAGATGTCAGCCCTCAAAGCACTTCTTAAGTGTGTCTGTGCTGCCAAATTCTTGCAGCCTGCAGTAATATTTTTTTTTTTACCCCTTTTCTTTTAGACAGAGAGGTGCTCTAAGAAATGGGAAAGTTTGGAAGTGGAATTCTGGATGGAAAGAATGTGAGTAAAATTCCAAAGCTAAAAGGTATAGATCTGCCAGGGAGTAATAATACCTTAGAAGATGAGAAACTTCTTCCAGCTCTTTGTCCCAGCAGTGAACCTAAATTACAGTTTCAAACTTTTTTTTTTCACCTTCTCTAGCTAATTCCACCTTTCAGTATATTTCATACAAATCTTAAACTTCTGTTGAACATGTATATCGAGATCCTGGAAATGTAATAAAATTGTCACAATGTGATAACTTTTACACAAGATGCATGTGAAACTTAACATGAGTGCTCTTCAAATTGTTGGAATCAACTGAACAATGCCTAGAACACTGTGGAATTTCTCAGAGACCATAAAACTTGTATTATTATAACAATATATACATGGAGTTATGTAGACAGTTAGAAAACTCGTCCATTAGGCAATACCTTAGTTAAAGTGGAAAAACATACAATCAACAAATAATGAAAATAAGACCATCCCCCTCAAAGTGGGAATCAGCATTGTCTGGAGGAGAAAAAGTCCCATAAGATAAACTTTATCTGTCTTTTAAATCCTATCACAGGTTTGAAGAAAACCCCTTAAACGACACATTCTGGAATATTTGAGCTTAGCATTAGGAAAACAAAAAAACAACCAAACAAAACAAAACCAAAACCAACAAAAAAATAGTAATCCAGTGAAAACTGGCTAACTGCATGATCAGGAGAAGGAACTATAAATAACACTTTTTATTCTTAAACATGAAGAAACTGCAGAACAAAATCACTTGTTAATTTCTCCCACAGTGAAGCTCAAGAAAATGTATTTATTTTACCTGTGAGAGGTACCTTAAGAGATGGTATCACATATGATGATGATAATCATCTCCTGCAAATATGGAAGCAGTCTCAGCCAGATATATAAAAAAGTCAGAATGAGAAGCAGCACTTGGGAACTGGATTCAGATTAGAAATAAGAGGAACATCTTTCACTGTTCAAGTTATAAGGCATGTGGGGGTTGTCCATCCCTGGAAATCAAACCTAGTTATTTAAATACATTTTACAGCTGAAATAGAAGCTGGAAATAGTGTTTGGTAAAATACCCTGGACATACAAAGGTTATGTACTACCTAACTTCAATGGTCCTTTCAGATATATGAAAGCATTTATGAATGTGTGTAACATAGGGGTGTTGGAATATTTGCCTTAGTGAAAGATGCTGTTAGTAGACTATACATATTACTCATATTATTAAATAACCACATCAATTCAGTGACAGACCAAGGTCTTACAAGGTAAAATATCTAGGACAAAGACTTTTATTGCTTACCTCTGTGTTTTGCAGTCATACCTGACAGTGGCAGCTAATTCTTATTTGCCATTCTTTTGTAATCAGCCATGAATTATGTCAGATATTTATGTCATAAATTAGTCAGAAATATCTTTCCTAATAAATGTTTGCAGAACATGTTAATATTAGTCTTTGCTTTCCCCAAGTCATATGGTCATTTGTTAACAGCAGGACATGATTCCACATATACCAATATGCCTTTGTTCTACTGAAACTTAGCACATAGTTTTAAGCATTAATATTTTTATGGGCTTTCCTGTCTTTCTTTTTGTTTGGCTGCTATATTTCGGTTTGCATGCTTAGCAGGGGATGATGTATTTTGCCTTATTAGAAAACAAATTGTGATAACATAACTATATTCAATTTTAAGCGGGAAAGGTCATAAAACTGCTACTTAAAAAATTAAACAAAACACAACAAAAATCAGATATTAACACAGCTTCTTTTGTTTGTTATTTGTTTTTGTTTTTTCAGTCCTGGCCCTCCAGAGCATCTCATTACCAATGATGTCCTAGTGGTAAGGTTCACATGAGAATTTATCTTGGAGTGACTTCTGCTTCATTTTGGTCCTCTCCTCTTTCCCACATTTTATAGAGAGATGATAGATAGAGACCAGAGCATGGTGTGCATTTTAAAGTCAAAGATATGGGACAGTTCCCTGTTGTTACAGGTCAACTGTTGCCTTCTCCATACAAAAACAGAAGCTGTGTTTCTTGGAGTCCTCAGCTATTACAGATGTCAATATGTTGCCTAGCTGTGGTTTGTTAATGCTGCAGAACCCCATATTTGTTGGTGTTCAAAGTGAAAACTATGTTTCATGTAACACAGTATGGCACTTGGCAGGAAAAACAAAGGTTATAAAAGATCTGTAGAAGACAGTATAAGTATTCAGTGTGCTTATGACTGGAAGGGTATCTAATGTAACAGCTTTTTGGGAAATGAGTTTTTTAATAAAGAGTTATTTTAGTTGTTGAAACACAGAGCCCTGTTTTGGTATTAGTCAGCATGTGGTACACTACCTGTCTCCTCAGGCTGGCCCAGCAGCCAAGGAGTACCAAGTACTTCATGCCAACTCCTCTAAGCCTGTGCATGGTTCCCAGATGCTAGCCCTTGATACCCCTGAGGCAAAGTAACACATATTCTATTCTTTCCCCCGCATTTTCTGTGTGAGGCATAAGAGTTACAATGATTGGCATGCATTGTTCCTGAAATGACTTGGAAAAGTGTCCTGGCATGAGTTATTAAAGGTGAAATGGAGTCACTCAGGTGGAGGGTAGGGTGGAATAAATCCATGATTTCCCTACATCAGGGCCAGTAAGAAGATGCTTTGTAGACTAATCACTGCCACAATACACAGAAACTCATCATCAGGTGTTTTCCCCCACCCTTCCTAAATAATTACTAGATATGTGTCTTTGGGCACCTGTGTGTTGTACAGAATTTCCTGATTTTGGGATAATTTGAATGGGTTAACAATCTCTGACAATGCAGTGCTGTATTGTCACTCTGAAGAAGTGCAACCTGGGCTACTGTCCTGGAATAATGAGCTCTGAATTTTCTCTTGGATTGCTCCCAGCCTTGGGACCAGTTCAGTTGTCTCTATATTATAGTTAGTGGTTGTCTGCATGATGTTTCATTATTTGTAGCAGATGTGGTATTTGCTCTCTTCATCCTTCCCCATTCCTGCCTTTTACAGTCCCGTGAGGTTTGCTGCTTGGAAGTGCACGTGGACATTAATGAAAGCAGGAAATACTTGAAAGGTAAGCCAATTTCTCTGTGAACTGAGGACATGACAATACCAACCCTATTATAGCCATTCAGACCCAGATGGAGGCATTTTAGAGTGCAAAGACAGTTAAGAATGTTCTAAATTATATATAGATAATGATTAACTATCTGAAAAATAAAATGTAATGTATTGAAATGCCCTGAACCGATCTCTGTCTTTTCCTTGAAGCTATCAAGTTTAAGCACAGTAGACTGAGCTGGTGGGAGTAAGAGAGAGTGCTGACTCTGGGAGCACTCCAAGCTATGGGGTAAAGGCAGGAGTACCAGGTCCTGTGCTGTAGGAGACTGGCCAGTGGAGTAGCTTACAGAGGAGCTACCATGGAAAATTACTCCAGCAGAAAGCTCACTGACTTTGTTAGCTGTTTTGCCTGAACAGCAATATGATTCTCTAAACAAGCCTGTTTTTACTAGAGGGTAAAAATCTCGTGCTTACTGTGTCTGCATCTCATGAGAGAACACAGAAGACGACAGAAGACACCGATACTTTCTACTTCCATTGCGTGAAGGCTTGGGAGCCAGTTCTAAAAGTCAGGCTGCAGGTAACAGGCACTGCGCAGTGCTGCTGTTCATACTGCTCGCTTACTTCCAGTGGGGCCAAAACAGCAAAGAACTGCATTGTTTCTCTTCTGTGGATACAACCCATGTTTTTTGTTTTGTATAGAAAGTTTCTGATAAGGAAGATGACAAGAGCAATTTAAGTGACACCTTAATGGTACCACTGAAATTTCTCCCTGTTGGACATAAAGTGAAAGTAACTCTTCCCGTAAGACACGTAAGTATTTCATAATTTATATGATCTTCTGGAGAGAAGAATAGAATAACCCTCACTATTTAAAAAAACCCCAAAACCAACAACAAACCAGATAGTAAATCTGAGTGAGAATTTTGGGCAAATACAGGTTTTCTGTGAAAAAGATTAATTTTCTCAGAGAAATATTAATTTTATGTCAATAAAATCGATGATTTGGGATTCAACCTGGCAAGTTTGAGATGCATTTCAGACCAACCTCTGCTGTACTTTTACAATTAAAGGAGAATATCCTTTAGCCCTAGCAAGGTTTTGGGATGCCTCTCTGCTCTTTATCAAGCCTGGGTGCTAGCTCAGTCTATATACCTAAACTTTAGATGGCTAAAGTTAGATGTGTTCGATTATGCCCTCAGGAAACAATGCTGTCACATTCTTACAAATGTACAGTCATGATGGTAACTGGAGGAGAGATACAACTCTAAGTTGCTTTAAAGTAATGCTACTGTGTGGCCAAATGGACTTGATGATCTTTGAGGGTCCCTTTCAACTAAGAATATTCTGTGATCTCTGAAGCTGTTAAATATAGCCAGACATCCTTTTCTATATCTTGAAAATGAGAGGCAAAAATAGGAGGAGAAGAATTTCTTAGCAGCCTTTCCCATAAGGAGAAGGGAGACTGAATATTTGTTTTGCCACCAGTGATTCCCCACCTCTCTTTTTGGACTCTCTCTTTTACCTCCAGCTTTTTGAAAACTTGTATTTCCTCTTCTATCACTATCTATTATCCTCAGGAATGTTTCAGTGTAGGTTTTACTGGGTGGCAGTAAATGCAACCAGAGCTTTGGGGTCAGAGGATGGCAATGCAATACTGCTACTGGGTTAGGCTGTTTTGTGGATGAATATTCACAGTGGGGAAGAATTCCCTGGTTCACAGCCCATTTGTTCAACCACTTCAACCCCTCCTGCCTCTTTTACTTCTTTGTATAATATGCTTGGCATTTAGTTGCTTTCTGTCCCTTTCCTGCTACAGTTAAAAAAAAAAAAAAGTATGCAGGGTGGTAGTGGTGGGGCATTCCAGGGGGCACTGAAAATCTGGATTCAAAACTTTTCTTTTTCCCACTCATTCATATTCCTACTCTCATCTCTTTGTTTACAGAGTGTGCCACTGCAGTTGTACCTCCAACTAAATGATTGGTAAGAGGACTGGCTTTTTTTTTCTCTAGTTTTTATTGTTCTTTGAACTGTGAAATCTAGAACAGAGTATCCTTTATTCAGATATAAGGAATGCACAAGACTAGGGGCAAAATATAACAATAGTTAAGTCACCATTAAAGAGTCACCACAACAGATCAAAGGTAAATCTCCTTGGGGCAAAGGAGTCCCACGAAGATGAAAAAAAATTATGAGAGTTTCAAATGGTGAGCTTAACTTAGTCACTGAGTGTCCTTTGCATCAAAGAACCAAAGACTAAGACTGGAGGCTTCTTAAAAAAAAGGGTGCACGAAGAAGGCAGAAGGAAAAGAGAATTTGAAATAACAAAACCTCAGAGTCCATACATTACCCAAAAGACACACATACTCTTAAGAAAACAGACTTATGGCTCTGGTTATAGCAATAGAAAGAAGTATAAACTAGGGAAAAGAAAATGTTGCATTGTAAAATAATGTGTCAGACAAGAAACAAACAAATTATTCAAGTATCTTTTTCATTGTACAGTTTCTGTATAAATCTGCAGTGCAATCCCCCATGAAAGACTGTTAGGTTTAGGTCACCCTTTGCTCAGGAATTATGGCGCAGAAATAGAAAGGATTCAGCTTACAGAGCTACTGAAAGTCACAGAGGCCCTTTGTTTTTCATATTTATTATCCTTAGCTGGTGGTAAGTCTACAATAGACCATGTAGAAGCAAAGCAGTTCATTTCTTTGCAAATGAAAGATGCATTTCTGTATAAATCTGAACAAGGAATCAGGATTTTTTATGAATTAATTAGATTGCAGTTGCTGAAAATTGATCCATGTACATTTTAAACACCAATCCTGTGCCTCTGGGTTATTTATGTTTCAGCACAGAAAAACTAGATGTGCGCTTAGGGTATGATCTGTGCCAAGAAGAGCGAGAGTTCTTGCATAAGAGGAAGAGAGTCGTTGCTGGTGCCCTGAAAAGGGTTCTTCATCTGGAAAGAGATCTCCATGGACATGAGGTCTGTGCGTTGGAATCCAAGCATGGGATGTGGGTCTATTGAATTAGGATTGTCACAACTCCCCCACTCGGAGTTTCTGTTGTTTTTGCATGTAGATAACAAACCCATTGATTTGAATGGCAGCAGAACAGAGGCTCTGAGTGTGACATACCCCATACTCATGTAAAATTTCAGCTCAGCTATTCATGTCTCCATTCTTTTCCATGGGCCAAATTACCAAGGACATAATATACCACTCTTCAGTGACAGTTTCCAGCAGAATGGTGCTGTGAGTCAGCAAAATAGGAGGCATTGTGTTAGATACAGCCCAGTCAGGCAACCCAAACCAAGAGGAAAACAGGAGTATTGGAATTCACCTCCTGTAGATATTTATTAAATCAGTGTAATGTCACTTCTCTAGGCTTACTTTTTTTTCCTTCATTTTCAGAACACTTCTTAGAGAAAGTAAAAATTATTTGTGGTCAAGAAAGAACATTAGAACACTATGTTACCAGCTGAAGTATGTTTTGTTGCCAAGATCCAGGGTGAATTTTTGAGGGAAAACTTGTTTTCTTACTGGAATTTGAATTTGAATTAATTTGAATTCATTTGTTGAATGAATGCTGTCCAAAGAATCAGCAGAGTTCAAAGAACTTCCTTGATCCATTTTAATTGCATTTATTGCAATTTGTTGTTATTTATAATCAAATAATATAGTTATCAATTTTTAATAATTGCAATTCCAATTATAAAGATCCAAAATAGGAAGGAAGGTTAAAGTGACTGCATATTCAAACTCATCCAAGCATTGGGGTTAAGCATCTCTGGAGTTTACTTTAAATAAGGTACTGGTGAAGATTGGCTAACTGGTGATTTAATTTCATTGTCCTGAATCTGCTGAAGAAATTCTGAGAGCTGTAATTAGACTTTTCCAACTAGCAAGAGAGTAACTTTCTGAGGATAATACTTGTGTTTTGAACAGGTCCCAGTAATAGCTGTTATGGCAACAGGCGGAGGTCTCAGAGCAATGTCAGCTATGTTTGGCCACCTCTTAGCTCTTCAGAAGCTAAATCTGTTGGACTGTGTCACTTATCTCACTGGGGCTTCTGGCTCGACGTGGTGCGTATAGAAAATGAGATTGGATTTGGAATGACTGTGGCTACTTTTCCACACAGTGAGAGATGCATGTCTTTTGGAGGCTTACACTGTTAACAAGTTAACATAATTCCCTTGTGAAGCTCTTACTATTGGCTCTCAATTATAACTTCCCTTTAGGCTCACTGATTCTCTTTCACTGGTTAAAGGGATTGTGTAAATCTGTCAGTTTTCCAAAATCTAAGTAAAAGGGAGATTTTCTAACATTTCTGCTCCTTAGGACGCTAGCAGACCTGTATGAGCATGCTGACTGGTCACACAAGTCTCTGGAGGGGCCACTTAAGGCAGTGAAAGAACAAGTGACAAAATGCAAACTCAACCTCATGTCTATAGACCATCTGAAATATTACCACAAGGAACTCGCTGAAAGGGCAAAAGCAGGACATGTGTCATCTTTTACAACTCTGTGGTCACTTGTTCAGGAGATGTTCTTACATGAACAGGTAGGTACATGGTCCTGCCACACATTTGGGAAACAGCCACTTATTTTATTTAGAGCTTTACTCTTTGAGGATATGATGTAGTGTGTGTAAAAATTCCAGAGAAACTGAGCCATCCCAGTGTGGTTTGTTAACTATGACAGAGGATCTTGTAGCCAGGATTTTCCAGAGTAGATAATCATTTGTAGGTGCCTCTTTCCTAGGGTGCCCAGCAGCTAATAACTTCCAGAAAGAACTGAGGAGTTTGCACCCCTCGTCCTCCCTTAAAAGTCAGATTTTTAGTCTGTTTCTAGTTTGACTTTTAAAAGTTAATCTGTCCTCATGTGAATATTAATCTCAGCCTTAGTAAAGATCTGTGCAATGCAGGCAGTCAAGGCACTTAGATATTCTAATGAAGAAGTTACAAGGTATCCACAAGGCAACCTGGAAGGAAAATGCAGGAACACGAAGGAAAATGTCTCTTACAAAAATGTGACTTACAGATTCCTCTGTGCTGTCAAATATCTGTTATCAGTCTTTACTTGGATAGATTGTGCCGCTGTTATGCTCTTACAGATATGTACTGTGATTTTTTAATCTCACTGATTAGCCAAGAAAGTACAAACTCACAGACCAGCGCAAGGCATTGGAGCATGGACAAAACCCGTTGCCTTTCTATGCAGTCCTCAATGTGAAAGAAGAGAAGTTTGGTACTTTCAAATTTAGAGGTAAGTGTCCTGGAGTTTCTTCTGATTCTGGGTATGGCTTAAAGAGAATTTGGAGGGAGGCGTGTACGTGTGGAGAAAAAAAGGGGAATACATCTGTTGCTTGCCCTGACTCAGTTGTTGCCCGTACTCTGTATTCATCTTTTAATAAAATGTTTGTCTTTTTTGCAAACTGTTGGGTGTTTGTTAGAAAGAATACATCTGCTGGATAACATCCTCAACCATAAACAGGACATTAATTAAAAATCTGGGGTGAAGTCCTATTTTTGCCACAGAAATTGTCAATGAGTGTAGGCAAAGCATTTCATCTTTTTCTGCCATACCTATAAAATAGCTTTGACAATTCCTTAGTTTCTAGGGGTGCTGTGAAATGTAATTGTCACTTCCTAAATACTACACTGATGAGGGTATGAAAATGGAATGGAGTATGATTGCTGTGATGGGTGTGATATGACATCCTTTGAATGGACACAGGCCACATTCAACAGAAGGTATTAAAAGCAGCAGATGCTGGAAAGAAAAGCAATTAGTCCTTACGTTTGGTTAGGTTTATAGGTACTGTTCTACTGTAATGCCTGGGCAGGACAGCTTGAGCCAGGAAACCACACATCCATGCCACACTGTGATAATTTCTGTTGTGATGTTGATGTGTCTTCAGGCTGCTTTGTAGACTTGTAGACTGGCAGTTTTAGTTTAGTAGAGCTCTCATGCCAGTCACTCCTTGCAATTCACATCATTCTTGCATGTAGTACAGTTAATGCTCTTGATTTAGAGAGGCAAGTGTGATCACAGAATCTTTATATAGAAATAGATATTTGAACCTAATGTTAGACTTTTTCTGAGTTGAAAAAGCTAGTTCCTTTTGGTTGCAAATAATCTTTTCGTTTGTATGGAAGTAGCAGCTTGCAATACGAAGGTACGGATAGTACAGAGCTGCTGAGACGAGCAAGATCCTTGGGACTTGTGGATAGCTTTATCCACATGGGAAGGTTTTGGGGTTTTATTTTTATTGCAGCAAACATGCCACATGTCAATTCTTTTGTAGAGTGGGCAGATTTCTCTCCTTATGAAGTGGCTATACCAAAATACGGAGTCTCCATTCCTTCAGAATATTTTGACAGCGAGTTCTTCATGGGAAGGCGAGTGAAGAAGCTGCCAGAATCTCGGATCTGCTATCTGGAAGGTGACATAGCAGTGCGATATAGTTAATCACAGCATCGTAGAAAGCATGATATTTGCTAGCTACTGACACAACAATCCTTGCCAGCAGGTCTGCTTCAGGTCTTAATTCAATGAGCTTTCTACCCCTTTCGTACACTTCTGCTCTTTGTGCATCTTCTTTTCTCCTGTTGTCCCTTTTCACCTGGGTAAATTTAGGCAAATTGCAGCATGGTTCCATTTTCTAAACCAAAGAAGATGGTGGAAGAGGCAAGTTGAGGAAATAATAAACATTCCTTCCCTGACCAGTCTCTAACTCTTCAACTTCATAAACTATATTTCTAGACAATGCATTACTGAGGTAGAACTGGAAGGAGCTGAGAATAAAGTATGTCATCTAGAACAACCCACAAAGGCAGGAGCCACCTGAGCTTTGTGGTTTGAGGATGGTGTCACTAATCTTCTCTGCCCACGAAGATGAAGGAAGCCCTTTTGACCTCCAACAACTACTTTGACTGGCCATTTTGCCACCAAAGGTGAAGAAAAGGGAAAAAGCAACTAGTCAGAGGAACCTATCTGAACCAAGCAGATTTTAAATTCTTGTAAGTGTTCTAGTTTTGAAACCAAAAACAAGGGTAGAGGAGAAAAAACCCATATTTCTCTCCCTGTGGAGTCTGCTAGAGATTCAATTTGTTCCTTGTGTAAGTACCCAGCATAGAGTTTAATGAGAAGGCAAAGTTCTTTCTTTTCTGAAAGCAGACTCACATATGGAGCCAATTCTATTTTGAACCTGGACCAGCTGCGCTCCTCAGAAACCAAACGTGCCTGGAAGGAAAAAATGAGTCTTAGGTCAATTTAAATAATAAATCAGTTTAAAGAAGGCCTTTATGCTTACATGGCTTCACCATGCTTTCAAAGCCTACTTTCTGTCACAGGTACCCAGGAAACTTTCTACAACATCATTTGGGTGACTGATACCTCTTATTTTGTTACTCTGTACTATGCGGTGAATGTTCTGTGTGTAGTTACCTCTTGAGAAAGAGCACTGAACTGCTGACACCACTATGTTTGAGCTCTCTGAGTCCTGCTGGTTAAGTTGTGTCATGGTGGGGTCAGGTTGGGTGGGCTAATTATGTGTACCATGGATATTTGCAATAGTCATTGGTTAGCATAGGGTAGTACAGTATTTTTCCCATGTGGTTTGACTTGCAGGTCTTTGGACAAACATCTTTACTAGGAATTTGCTGGATGGCTTGTACTGGTCCTCAAATTCAAATGAATTCTGGGAACGATGGTCCCAAGATATGGTAGATATAGGTAAGAGTTTCTACAGGGTTGCCTTTAATGTGGATCTTCCAGCATGATTTTAATCTGTATCAGAATGATTGCTATGTCCTCTTCTCTCTTCTCTCTTTTCCCCAGAGGCATGCTTCATGTTAGTACAAATGTTTTTCATTTAAATTTCCTCATAGTCTGTTAAATTACTCTGCCTGTAACTGCAAATGAGAAGGGTGGCTTTTACTTGTGGGCAAAAGTACAAAGCCAGTATGTCATTTGAAAGAGTAAAGCACAAAAGCTGACCTGCGTTAAAGAAAACCAAGGATCTCTTTTTTGAATGGCATGGGTCATGTGCACATGTTTTCCAGCAGCCTGCAAGAAACAGGGATGGGAGGGACCCACAAGAAGACAACAAGGGCAGCTAGCCAGCAAAGGTGTCTGGCAGAGCAGATTGCTGATGTTTTTTTCTGTATTTCATGATTTCTTCTCTATTTCAGAAAAACATTCTCCTGAGGAAGATGTTACTGTCATTGAGCCTCCATCTTGTTTGTCAGGAAAGTTGTATGAAATGTTTCAAGACATTATGACCAAGCGTCCACTGCTGGGACAGTCACATAACTTCCTGAGAGGCTTAGAGTTTCATAAGGATTATATCCATCAGAAAAAATTTATTGAATGGAAAGGTAACTGCAACAAAGAGTTAGCTGCACTGTGCAGGTAACATCTCAGATATTTTTTTTTAGACTTTGGAAAACTCATATTTGTTTCAGGGTTTGGAAACTGGCTGAGTTGGACCTATGTCCATGGTGTCTGTTTCTTTAGGGTAACAGGTTAAAATGAGCTAGTCCATGGACTGCTCTTTCACTTCCAGAAGATACCTGTAATTTGTGTCAAGAAATGCATTTCTTCAGGAAGTTTGTCACTCTGCATAGGTATGGTAGTCAAAAGATTCAGGAAGAGCAGAATCTTTTGAGGTCAAGAAACAGAGGTAACACCAGAAGCATAAAATAGCAGGTTATTTTGGGGATCTGATGAAGGAAAGGACTAGTTGCAAGCATGTGGTTGCCCATATGTCTGGTGTTTCTGCCTGATGAATTATCCATCCAGAGAGCTCTCTTTGACCCTTCAGAAAGTTAAAGTCAGGTACGTTTACACCATATATATGAAACAATAGATACATAGACTTGATTTATAAACTGAACAGCAATTTTCTGTGACCTATGCTCTGTAGGCAGGCAAAGTAAACAGCCATAATAATTTTACCTCAAAACCTATGAAACAATCTGTGAAATGATAGCAAGATGATGAAGCTGAGGTTTTCTGCATTGGAAACCTTCCTATAATCCCAGCATCTTCGTTTATTCCATGAATAGGTAGCAAAGTGGGAGGACACCACATTATGGATGCTAATCTGACTTCATCAAGAAAGCATGTGTTCTCTGCCTTCTCTGAGCCCCTCTCTTTGGCAAGTTGTGTTTTCTCTCCCATTTTATGCAAATTACAACGTGCTTCGTCCCTCTCCACCCTTGCTACACAGTTTGCTGACAATGGCGAGAGATGGTGGTGCTTTTTTGTGGATTAAGACAGAGCCCTCAGTGTGCTATCTGCTTTTAAAACATTCAGTAAGCAGAAAGTCTGTGTCCTAAAAGGGTCTGCTCTAAGAAAACAAAAGAAGGAGAAAAAACAAGAAGCATAAGAAGGGTGGGTGAGAGAAGGAGCAAGCAAGTGGTTTCAGAAGGTGGATGAAGGATGAAATTGTCAGTCAGTAAATGTGAAAGAACATAACTGTCCTTACATTTGCTGACTATCAATTTTGTAAAGACAAATGCATAGAAGGAGACTTCAGGGAGGATTTTGAGGAAGTGAGCATTAAGAACACTAATGACTATCTCAGGGTGGATATTGTACAAATAAAGTAAAATATGTGGAAAGCATCAAATCCAGAGTTGGAAAAAGGAAACTGAAAGTCTGGAGTGGGAAAAATTAGCAGGTTTTCTATCTTCTTTTGGCTGCCTGCAAAAGACCAAGCTAAACCCAGGTATGGATCCGTAAGAGCAAGAGGAGACACCAGGTCTGTGAACAGTAATGACAGTCTTGTGGTAGATGAAGTCTTGAGAACAGAGATGTGTTTTAAAGGCTTCCCTTCAGCTCAGGTTATCTGACATTAAAACAAGACTTTCAATGCCTAATTTTCCTGATGAGAAGTTGAACTAATAGTCTGGAATTAGAGTCATGCATTTACAGTAGAGTTCATGCTTTCAAGGGTATTTTTGAGACAGGATTTCTTCAAAGTCTCTATTTGGATGTGGGATGGAAGAAGGGATTCTCACAAGAAAATGTCTACTTCCAGTTCGCATATACAGCCATGAATAAATGCTGCAAAGTTCCACCTCTGTGATAAGAAAACAGGGGTTATGAAATTTCATCTAAAAATGCTTGCCAGGCCAAATAAAACTAAAAAGTATGCTCTGTTTCTTCTGTGAGAGACTGCAAGCAAATGTCTCTTATTACAGTTGAATTTTCAGCAGCCTTGAATGCTAAAATAAGCACATTTTGTGAAGGCTTGACAGTGAGGGAATGGAAAAATTAGGAATTATTACTTCAAGCTGGTGTGAAACATTCCAGGCTATGGAACAAGCTAGAATTACTCTGCATGGTTTAAATCAACACTACAGAATGAGGCCAAGGAAGCTAAGTGATTGAATTAATTGAAATGTTGGAACTTAGCAGCAGTATTTCTGTGATCAACAGTTTCTAAAATGCCTAAACACAATGATTTAAGGCTCAGGTATTCTGCTCTGGGCTTTGCTACCTCATTTTGTGAACTTGAGGAACACTCTATAACCACTACTTTGATATTTAAAACCACGGCAAAATGTTCCCTGTTCCATGGAACTGAAAGCATATTAAAGGAGCAGCAGACAGAGGACTTGCTGTCTACAGGGCAGGCTGGTGAGGTTGCTAGCAGAGAAGTAAGAGTCTAGCTATCCGAAACTGGCTTTAGATTTCAGCTTACCAGTTGGTATAATCCCCTTTTGGCATTAATATGAGGATTAATTAATTCAAGCAGTATTTTAAGATGTTGGTAGGCGATGTTGTATGAATGATGTGGTTGAATTTTGTATGAATTTTTTTACAGCATGGCTAAGATAGTTTATATGAGATCACTGAAAGTGAGTTGAAGTCAGACTTTTCAACCTGAGAGAGGAGTCTAACCCTGAGAAGGCAAAAGCAAACAAAGAGCAACGCAGAAGTGCAATGATGTATTGCATTTGTTAGCTGTGTTGCTACATTGTGAAATTGCTTTTGTTGTTTGCGTTTTTCCCAGTTCTTAGGGGGAAAAAAAAATCTGTTGAAGTCTGTATTCTGTGAAAAATTACTCCCTAGAGCAGCTATGAGGTCAGTGGAGTCTGTGTCTCACCTGTGCTCTGGCTGCCCCATGGCCTTTGTGAGTGTGCCTGGGAGAGTGTGGAAACAGGCCAGGTGTGCCCAGATGTGCAGTTTGAAGGGCAAGCTCCTGAGGCTGTGTTTGTGGGCTCACGTTGTGGAGGGAGGTGATACTGGTCTTGAGGGTAACCAAGGAGCTGCACTTAGCAGTGTAGCATAGACAGAATTGCTCACTCCTCTTTTCCTAACAGTGCACCACTAACCATATTCCAAATGTTTTTCAGACACTGTGCTGGATGGTTTCCCTAACACTCTGACACCGCTGCAGAAATATCTTTGTCTGATAGATGTTGGCTATTTCATCAACACCAGTGGTGCAGCACTTTTCAAGCCAGAGAGGAATGTAGATGTCATTATATCCCTTGATTATGGTTTGGGGCATGTGTTCAAGGTGAGAGGATTAACTTACTCTTCTCCTTGCACAGTAAAGCTTTTCTTGTCTTATTAAAACTTTTAACTGGCTGTCTAAGTCTTAATCACATATCATCATACCTTGAAGGAAGAAGGAAACTTCCTTCAATAATGGAACTATAGAACCTGTTAGGCTCTTTTCTCTGTAGGGGATTACAGCATATACTTCCTAGAATCCTCAGGGAATTGCAGTAACAATTGCTTGCTGGAGACCTGCCCGTGATCTCTCCTGGTCTGTCATGAGGAATTATGAGTGTGACTTTGGGTCATTCACTTGGGCTTGTAAAAAGCATTATAGGATGATAAGAGGCATTGTCTGACTTATGTTGAGTGGTGGTCAAAAGTAACATTGTACTGTGGCTGCTTTAGACTGCACATTAATCTCATAGTGTTTCTAGGGAATCAGTTAAGATGCTATAGAATTTCCAGGATACTTGAGTAAACCTGATTCTTGTCTTAGAGCTTTAACTCCATGACATTCTGTGTCCACAGCAATTAGAGATGACATACAAATATTGCAAGATACAAAATATCCCGTTCCCCAAAGTGGAGCTAAGTCCAGAAGAAGAGAAGAACCCAAAGGAATGTTACATATTTTCAGATGCAGAGGACCCCAGAGCACCCATAGTAATCCATTTCCCCCTGGTGAATGACACCTTTAAGGAATTCAAGGAGCCAGGTAAATGCAGTCAACAAAACTATGCACTGTGTCCTACTGCTGGTATGTGTTATGTGTCCACTGATGGCAGGCAGAAGAGCAACCTCCATACCATTGCTCGTTGTTCTCCACTTGAGAAGCATGGAGGACATGGTCCTGGGCAATTCAGTGCCACAGTGCCTCCTCCAGCCCCGCCTGTGGCAGATGGCTCTTGTCACTGTCCTTTACAGCAGAGCTGCAGCTCTTCCTCACTTGTGCCTGATGCCATGTCCTGCCAAGAGTGATGTGCAAAGTGCTGGAGCTTTTCTGGCACTGGGTGGAGAGGGAGGTGCAGAGGGAACCTCCTTCCCGGCCCTTGAGGGACGACAGGCTTGGGCACAGGGGCTTGGGCACAGGGACCTGGGCAGGGAAAGCATGTGTTGGGAGAGACTGTGGTGGGAGAAGCTCCATCTGGTGCTTGGTAGGAGGTGGGGCAGAGCAGAGAGATGTGGGGCTAGCCTGGGATGTGCAGCTATCTCTGCTCAAGCGCCTGGGGGTGAGCTGCTTCCAGGTTTACCCAAAATTCTATTGTGGCCCTCAGTGGAACCAAAGCAAAATGGAAGTCTCTGAGGGAGCATTTGGGAAGGGTAGGAATAGCAGCAAAAAGTAAAGGTACTTTTCTGCTCTGATGCTCAGTGAATATATACAGTAAGAGCCAAATCAAGAAAATCTCATGTAGAAACTCTGTGGATGAAAAGAGAAGATGCTCTGTAGAGGGAACTAAGCTTGTTCAGTGGGGGCTGGAAAGGGTCCAAATGGCAATGTGTGGTGAGATCCAGCCATTGAGCAGTGGGTGGCAGGTAAAGCAGGTGAGGATTTTGGAATCTCTCTGAATGAAAAATAGATGAGATGGTGCAAAGCAGCTGCTGCCTGTTCTCAGTACTCCAGGCCCAAACTGGTGAGATTTGACACTTACCTGCATGTCTCTGAGCAGTCAGTGATTCATCCATCAAGCTGACAACCAGCAACTGATGTGGGTGGTTGGAGGAGGAGAGTCCTTGGCACCCTGCTTTCATGGATGTCAAGTTTAACAGTGGAGCTTTTTGTTTCTAGGTGGATGAGAGACATCTTGTGGAAGGTGGATACTTATTTTTCTTGTTTTTAACCATTTAAATTCTAAAAAGACTCAGCCTGTGAAGTGTCCATTTGCAGTGCAGCAGTTATGGATGTGGATAGCATAGATAATATGTCTCTCTGAATGTTGTGAGGATCAATGAAACAACACTGGATATTTTTAATTCAGCCACTTCTAGTAGCAGCCTGTGCCCAGCACCCTGAGATCACACTGCCCAGAAACCACTATGTTAGACTAAAACCTCTCAAGCACAATTCTTGTCTCTTTTTCATGAGGTTCTGGCTGACATCATAAGGAATATTTCAGCAGTCTGTTTGTAGACCTGCTGATAGTCATCTCACATTACATTAGTATTTTGGCCATATTTGGTTCAGACTGCAAGGAGATAAGCAAAAAACCCAGCAAAGAAACATAACTAAAAATTTTGTAGTAACGTAAATATGAGACTGCCAAAATCCTTGGTGCAGGTAATCAGGGGGTCCTTTTCAGCAAAAGCATTGACATAACAGGGAGTGTGGATGTTATAATATAACCTGAGGCCAGGTTGCAGTTTGCCAAAAGTTTGATGTAGGATGCTCTGGTCCCTCTGCCCCTCTGCACTCTGCGATAGGCAGTCCGGTGTGGTGAGCGCCACAAGGCCTCCTCATGTGTACTGGGCTGTCCACTCACTCTAGCTGGCAGATGTGCACTCGTCACCACTCATCCAGGTGGGATTTTGAAAAGTGTTCCAGGTGTGTGTCTTTGTCCGAGAGTCAGACTCACAGGGTTTGGGAAAGGATGTGGACCCGTGGACATGCTGCCCAGGAATGATGTCAGCAGGGCCAGGACAAGGAGGATGTAAGAATTTGTGCCAGCTCTGCTGAGGGATTTCCAAGTCTGAGCTTTAGCAGAAGGGGGAGGAGGAGTAGCTCGAAAAATTGACCAGGAATGGCTCTTTCGAGCTGTGGAGTGGGTTTGCAGTATTTCCTGGGGGCTGTTTTTAACAGTGGGTCTGGCCAGGTGGATCAGTCCCTTCCAACACCCTGTGAGAGTACTCCTGATTCAGCCCACTGTGCTGGCTTTTGTCTTTCTCTGCAGGGGTGAAGCGTAGTCATTCAGAGATGGAAGAAGGCAAAGTAAATTTGGAGAACAACTGCTCGCCGTACTACCTCATTAGGCTGATCTACTCCTCTGAAAATTTTGATAAACTTGTGAACCTGAGCAAATACAACATCCTCAACAACAAAGACCTGCTCCTCCAGGCAATCAGGAGTGCTGTAGAACGAAGGAGAAGCAGAAGGACTGAGAATTTCTCCCGCTACTCTGGATACCCCTAGGCTGGGTTTTTGCACTGTTCCCCACTGAAGGCTATGGCAGCACATTGCAACACATCACAGTCACATTACAGCACATCACAGTGTTTGTTACTTGCAGAAAACTGAGGAAACCTGTACATTTCTCACCTTGCCGTGTTCAAGCTCCTAGCTTTCAAAAGGGTTAATTTAATCTCCTTTCCCCACATTTTCAGCCCACAAGAGCCTCACAACATGGTCTTACTTGTTAAGAAATTAAGATCCTGGTTAGCGGAGACCTCCCAGGATCTCCTTGATGTTACAGCATATGGTGGTGGTGATAGTTCTTTGTATGAGCCTGTCCCTTCAACCCTGAGCCCATTGTTGGTGTCCTTTCAATACTTCACTACAAATCAAGTCCTGGCCATTTGCATTCAGTGATGTCCAGATTTTCAGATAGGCTGAGCAACTAGAATTTGTACTGAATTGGTGGGCTCAGCTTTGAAGTCAGGCATATATATGTGAATAGCAGCCAAACTGCAGTGTGGACTATTGCACTCTGTCTGGCTGATTCCCCTCGCTGATTTAGAAGTTACTCATTTTTTCCACTGCCCTGCAAGAGTTTGGCACAGAAACGCTGCTCCAGACTGCCACGAAGGGGGTGTTACATTTCAAGAGAGAGGGCGGTACCTGCAGTGAGTGAGCACAGTTCTTTTGAGTGTTAGCTGGAGGAAAAGTTGTGCGTAAAGCACAAGTGATCGTATTGATTTATACCAGCAGTGCCTTTATGCATTAAAGTGTCAAAAGCCTCAAACAAATTTTTCATAGGAGAAGCTTGAGAGGACTAATGACCGTAGACTCAAGTACATTTAATTTAGGAATCATGACTGAGATATAAGCTGGTTCTCCTTACAAACGTAAACTGAATGTAGGACAACATAACTCACTAAAAGAGTGCAAATCCATTGTATTTTCACACACAGAAGATTTTTCCCTTTATAGTCTTCTATCCCTAACATCATAGGCAAAGTATTTTTAATAGGTGCTACATAAAATAGAGCACAAATTAAAAAAAAAAATAGGACACACATTTTCCTCCTTTCTGGAGGAAAATATTTGGAAAATGACACCTGGTTTTCATTTGCCTTGGAATGCAGTGAGAGACTCTGCCTGGAACTAGAAACTTGGAACATCTTTATAGCCCTCCCCTACATTAAAAAGATGATAGGAAAGGCTGCTGAACAATATGAAACAGAGCTCCACAGAAGTTGGAGAAGTTTACAGACTTCCTCACACTCAAGAACTTGGGCCTGCTTCTGGATTATTTATTCCAAACACAGCATATTCATCAGGACTTCCGAGGAAAATCTTGCATATTTCTTCTGTGTTGGAAATTTGCTTGAGATATAGAATTAGTTGTACTTGAAATCCAAAATTAGACAAAGAAAGAGAAAGAGAGGTCTGTTGTTTTGGTATGCACAGGCAATATTGAAGGTCAAAGGGAGAGCATTTACAAGAGACTCGTTTGTCTGAAGCCTGCATCTACTAAGTGCTGCTTCTGCTGCAATGGCAATGGGTAAGCCTCAGCAATGATTCTTGTACAATGCTTACTTGCTGAGCTAAGGAATACCATCCAGAACCTGAGGCGTCTTAACAGCTGTCATGCAATTGCACTGCGGGATTCAGACAGTAAGAAGTTAAGAACTAATCAGATTCTGGCTGCAAGACAAAACATAAAGTGCCATTTTGAGTTGAGAGTTGATCCAGCTGGATCTGTTACCTTCACACAGGAGAGCAGCATGTCCTGGCACATACAATGCACAAGGCTCTGTGCACACGCATGCACAGGGTGTGCACCATTTCCATGCTCCTCTGACTGGTCCTAGAAAGCTCTGCTGCTGCAAAAAGATATCTCTGTTGTGTTCATGGGCTACAGAGACCCATCTGTAACCCTCGTGAACCTTGGCAGCACGTGCCCAGCAGTGAGGCAGCTCAGCTACACTGAGAAAATTTGGTCTCTTCTCTCAAAATGCTCCACAGACCAATAACTGAGGCATGTTTGGTGCACTCATAGAGCTGCTACTGCAAACAGAAAGGCCTAGTAAAATATGAAGGAGCCACAAAACCACAAGGTTTTCAGCTAACCCATAGCTGGTAGAGAATTAATGCTCTGATGGACTGTTAAATCCTGTTATAAAGGGAGGGAAGGAGGGAGGGAGCTGTGGATGGGGAAGTTGGTGGGACTCTGCTGGGAGAATTGTCGCCAAAGGTTTTGTCAACACTTAAAGTCAGGATGGGAACTGCTGTCTAGTCTTGCAGCCAGAGGCACAAACAGGAGGCATGTCTACTTGGTGCCCCATGTGGTACCTCTGTAGCCTTAAATGATAATAGTTTTTTCAAATATATTTTTGCATTTCAGAGCCTGAAATTATGTGAGGGCTGTATCATTGCCCATCAGAGTACCTTTTTGTTTTATTTGGGCTGCCTTTTTTTTTTTGTAACGTGATGTGGGTGTGGCACATGGGGACAAAGTTTAGTGCTGGATGTGGCAGTGCCGAGTTAACAGTTGGACTGGGTGGTTGTAGAGGTCTTTTCCAACCTAAACGGTTCTGTGATTCTATGACACTGAAGGAGTGTGTTGCTGGCTTGATGGTGTAGTAGGAGGACCCGGAGGGCATTTGTGAGGACAGAGGCTGCTGGAGAACTCTGCAGGTTGGAGGGTCCTACACCTTGCACGGTCTTGTTTGTGCAACTTGTGGGAAGACGTGGCTGGCACAGGTTGTCCTCCAAAGCACTCCTGAGCTCTGGCTCAGAGCATGCTGATT
Source organism: Vireo altiloquus (assembly GCA_013396875.1). Taxonomy (NCBI): domain Eukaryota; kingdom Metazoa; phylum Chordata; class Aves; order Passeriformes; family Vireonidae; genus Vireo; species Vireo altiloquus. Next base: position 347,023 of record VZRF01013442.1, read on the forward strand.
TGCACTGCCCCAAAACCACTGAAATACAGGGCATAGCTTCAGTGACATAAAGCTGATCAGTGACCTGTGCTCAGGACTGGTCCTTATTCCCTTTAGGGTAAACATGGAGTCCAAGGGCCTCTGAAATTATGTGTGTTTGTTCCTCAGAGGTTGTGGATTTTTTTTTTCCTTGGCCCCATTCTTGCCTGGCCTAGTGCCACATGCTGTGCTGTGACTGAACAGAGTGCGTGCAAACCAAAGCAGGCACTTCCAGGAGAGAGCTGCCTCTCTGCATCTCACTGAAAACAGGCACGTGCCATACTTATAAACCAGGCCTTGCTGGTGTGGTGTTGTGTTTGCTTAACCACTTAAGATGAATGCATGCCTGCCAAAACCTCGTCCGAAATGCACCCCAGATCTCTGATGAACATTTTGCTAGAAATCCCCCACAAATACAGAGCTTGCCATCTGCTGCCAAACACAAAGGAAATGAGAGTTCTTATAACTATTAGCTGCTCTTCATAGAAATCGCTTGCTTGTGTCTTTCAACTGTTTAAGGATATGTTAATTAAAAATAAACTATTGCAAAAGAGCACCAGACCCATGGAAGTCTTTATGCACTTAAGCACAAGATTTTTTTCCAGTTGTATAAGCACTACTTAGGCTAAATGCCTGTTGAGAACTTCATATGGCATTTACTAGTTTCAAGATTGAATGGAAGAAATCTAGGAGAAGATCTTCTGGTTTACCATGGTATGGAGAGCCTGGAACAAAATCTACCTCCTGTGGTAAAACTCTCTTCAGTGGAACAGCGCAAGGCAGGGCAAGGAGGCAGCTGTACTGAGCCACAGCCAAGGCACAGCTTTGTTCAATTAAATGGTAAGTTTAAAATACTGAAGTTGTTTTTGGTTTTGTTTGTTTTTTAAAATCAGTTTAAAATTATCAACCATAATGAAATACATCAGTTTCCCGTTACTTTGATGTGCTGTTATTTCTTTTTGTTTTGGTTTTTTTTCGTGACAGGCAGCAGCTCCAGCTGGGGTATGACAGAGGGGAGAGATTGACAAGACAAAAAAAATGACATTATTAGCTCACCTTGTTGGATGCCTGTGGCTGATCTGAATCAGACTGAACACAAATTTAAATTCTAGATGTTGTGTATACCCATAAAGTATTTATATAAATTTAGTGTAAAGTGCTCTCCTTGTCTGCCACTGGAGGAGCAGTCAGTGCAGAGAAGAGGACTGCAAGCAGAGAGCGAGAGTCATGCTTCAGACTGCTTAAAAAGGGATGAAGGCTGAATTCCTTGTCAGAGGAGTTAATGACTTGAAGTTTTAGTTCCACATGTCAGGGGTGAGCCCCCAGCTACTACACTGTCCTGGAAGAAAAAATGCCATTTCTCTCTAGCTTCATGCTAGGTAACTTTTCTTTGGCTCAGAAACGGAGAGAAGTTGGGAGAAAAATATATATTCCTCCCCATGATTACACCATACCTTAGCATGTGAAGCCTTCTATCTGGGGACTAGACTTCTTCCTTGCTCGCCTACTTTTCTTCTCTTTTTACACTGAAACACTGATCATTCGTGCCTTATTTAAGTTTCAGATTCCATTAAAAATCAGTAACACTGCAGGACTTTTTTTCCTGGTAGATTCATCCAGAAAGAATTGGCAAATAGAGAATTGTTGGTTAATGTGTCGTAAAAAGGAAAGATTGTGGAGACCAAAAAGTGCTGTAGGAAGTATATAACATTGCCTGTGGGCGCACAGACCACCCAAGCCTCTTAAATCTATTTTGTCAGTCTCTGCAAATCTCCTTGCACATGGCTGTAGTTCACTCACAGCTTGCACATCATGCTCTGCTCAGTGCTCCCCATTCCTGTCCCACAGAATCATTCTGTTTGAGCTGTCTGCTTAAAGGTCCCCCTGCCCTTTGGTTTAGTACTTTGGAGTAGATAACACTTGGGTGATAATGGCAAATGACAAAGTTGTTGTACACACAAAAATATACCAGAAGCAATCCTGTTTAATTATATTTAAAGATTTTATAATATTTAATACATAATTTAAAATGGTCAGAGGGAAGCAATTAACTTACAATATCAATACATTTCCAGAGGGCTGAGTTAAACTATCATTGTTTGGAATTCATTGAGGCAAATGTCATTTTTCTCTTCCTGTTTTTAGTAGAGATGGAAGCAGTTTTGTTTTATTTCCGCTTTGTTCTAGGCTTCGGGTGGTGATTGAGGCTCGTGTCACTGTAGGTCCATCTTCCTTAAAATCTCTGGAGAATTCTGCAGACTCTCTCTCTGGTTTGATTTTGAAGGAAGGTGTTCTCCTGCCAAAAAAAATGCATCATAAGAAAATCAGGTATAATCTAGAGGAGTTTTAAGTCACTCTATATATGTAAGGGCTTGTTAAGCCTCTAGCTCAGCAGCAGAAGACTGCCCAGCTGTGGGACTAGGATTTCACATCACAGCCTGTAAGATTTGTACAGACTACAAAAGCAAGAAAAAATTATTTAAACAGGTCAAATTTCTGAATTTAGCTATGGCTGTGTTTTCCATGCCTGTGTCTCCCAAGAGCCTCCTTTTCCCCAGTCTAAACAACCCCAACTCCCTCAGCCTGTCCTGGTAGGACTTGTTCTCCAGACCCTCCTCCAGCTTCATTGCTCTTCCCTGGGAGAAGCTGCTTTCCTGCAGCTTTCTTGAAGTGAGAGGTTCAGAACTGAACACAGCACTCGAGATGTTGCCTCACCAATGCCAAGTACAGGGGGACAATCACTGCCTTGGTCCTGCTGGCCACATTGTTTTTGTGACATTATTCACAGAGGAGCAGGACTTTTTGACCTCAGGGCAGTCTCTTTGTCAGTGACCACTGCCTGAGCACAGACAGCACTGACATCTGTTCAGCTTTGCAGCACAGAGCCCATACCTCAGGAGTGAGCTTTTGCTGGTTAGTCTTTCAGCAGAGTCCCTATCTGGAAAGTCCCATGCTCTTTTCTGGGAGGTCTCTGTGTTTGAAATGAAAGTTTGCACCATCACTGCAGAATGGGATCTGTTACCATGTCCTAAAAAACCCAACAAATAAAAAATAATATTAGAGGCAGAGTTTTCCATGTCTGGGTCCATAACAATTTTCTCTGACCATCATGTTATTATTTTACGGCTTCCTTCCCAGTAAGCCACTGCCTAGAGAGATGTCCAGAAAGATATCTAGATCTGGAAGAAAAGCTGTTGATCAAGATCCAAAGCAGCTCCTTAATAAAAGGATGAATACGGATGGCCCCATGCCCCTACCAGGGAATAACCTGATGCTGGCCACAGTCCAACTGAAAGACTGCTTTGCAAGTCACCCTGGGCATTTTTCTGCCAGGTCACTCCATCACAAGGTGGCAGCTGACTTATGTATTGCTTTCTAACAGAGGCAAAAAGGGGCAAAATGCCCCAAACTAAGGACACCTTTTCATTCACTTTTTCTTGCACCATCACTTGCTAAAAGCACAGCTCATCCTTGGAGGAAGTGAGAACATACCTATATTATTCTGTAGTGACTGCAGCCAGTCCTCCATTAGTGTCTGAGAAGGTGCTGCAAAGAAATACTCTGCCCCATCTCTCAGCCTGTAAATAAGGATTGGAAAAGGTGAATTCTGGTCAGTTTTGCCTTATACCTTCTGTGCTTGTGAGTGTACACAGACACTTCAGTTAAGCCTCCTAACAACATACAGTCTTAGGTGATGTGAGCAGGGAGCTGCATAGGCTTTTGTTTGTGCCCTTCTCTGTCAGACTCACCGCAGCATGAAGGCATTCTCTTTCCTGATGTAATTCACCAACCTCTCACATTTGGCACCAGAAATGCCGAGGGACAGGACAGTGGATATGTTCTGAAGGGGGATAAAATTAAAACAAAATGTCTTCTATGTCCTTTCTGCTAGGATTCAATTCCATACCAACCTGCAGGCAGACCACATACCCACCTCTTTATGCTTCTAACTTTATAACTAAGATCACTGAATAGGACCAAACACAGAGGAACCATGTGTTATATGATATAACTTCATTATATCTTGAAGGCAATTCTTGAATAAGATACTTCTTTTAAGATGTATCTTTGAAAATCTCTGGAAGCTTATTATTCTGTTTTTCAGTTGTAGCAGTTGAATAATTGCTGAATTTTCACTCAGCTGACATTTGAAATCGAACAGATCACCCCAGCCCCAAACCAAAGGTGATATTTTAAAATTCATTTTTACATATGCAGACACAAAGTTTGCTAGAAAGATTAAGAAACCAAATTACCTTAGATGCTTCTTTGTCATCATTATAGAAATCAAGCTTTACTCCATCAAGTTTTACGTAGAAGGATTTCCAAGACCTTGAGTGTGGCTGCATGAATAGAAATGGTAATAAAATTCAGTTATGAAGTATATATTTTATAGGAGTAGTGAAATCTTTCATATACAACTTCCACAGGAAGCCAGAACCTGTTGATATTATGATCACAGAAGTTCTCACAGTCATTGTTATCTCTTAGAAAAACAGAACCTACTGTGGTTTCTGTGTGAGTGGTTCAAGAAAGGGTCTCTATGAGTCAGGACTGAACAAATGGCATAAGCTGGTTCAGGCAAGCTCTATACTGTGTGGTCAGCAACATCTCTGAAGGTGGATAATTAAAGCTTTGTCTAATTTTTGGCCACTAAAACGCCACTTTTTTCCCTGGAAAAAAGCTGGAAAGCCAGCCCCTGCCTGCTGGTCACAGGCTACTTTTATCAAGTGTGTGGTTACAATCTAATGCGGCTGCTGAATTCTTCTTCATTTGCTAAACTAACCCCAGTGGAACTGAACTCACTGAACAATGTGCAAAAGTAGCAGCTGTTTCCAGCCCCAACTATGTACAATGGAAAGCTTAGCCTAGTGCCATGAGACCCTTCTTGATGAAGGATCCTATAACTTATATTCACATTTTGTTATGCCAGTGAATCAAGTTGTCAATTTGGTCATTCAGAGAAAAGGAAGGAAACAGTTCTGAGAAAGATAAGCCATAGCTGTGCTTGTTTGGTAATATGGAAGTTCAGTATCCCTGCAGACTAAATTCTGTGTGTCCACAAGTGAAGAAAAATGAAATTTCTCTTCCAGAAGATAGAGTCCATACCAGATTCACTTTTTAAAAGAGGTCTGTCAAGTTAAAAATTTCAGAGGAAATATTCTATGGGACAAATAAATCGAAGATAACTCGTTTATGTGCAAACACTCAGCTAACACTGATGTCGGCAGATTGGCCATGAATATTAGAAAATTTCCTGGCCTTTTGTGATCATTAGGCTACTGATCTGAAGTGGTATTATTTCTCAGGGTAAGAATTTAGATTTCAGTTTCATTCAAGCCTGTATTTAACAAACCAATTCTTCAAAGATAAACAGAACCTTAATTCTGTTCTAGCACAGTCAGAAATTACAAATATTGGGAGCACGAGACTAAGGGCTTCCACTGCTGACAAACTATCACATTCTGTTACAGGATCATGAAGCTTTAGGTTTTTTGTGGTGTGGTGTTGTTTTTTTTTTTTTGGTTGTTGTTGACTTTTTTGATTGTTTGTTCATTTTTCCCCATTCAGTTGATACATTGAAACCTGTGTTTGTAATTAGGAAAATGTAGTTAATATGTTCACAGAGCCTAGACTCTGGTTTATAAATCCATTAGCTGTAGACAGACCTTGTTCTGCCTGATTCCCATGACAGGCAAAAATTTAACTGTCTCTTTCTTTTAAAGACCAGGTACTGCCAAAGCTAATGGACACTTCCTCAGGCATTTCATGGGTAGCTGAAGCAGTCCCACAGTACTGAGCTCCTCTTCAGCAAGAGCTTATCCTGAAGAAGTCAGACCAGATCTGGACTATAAATCAAGGAAAAGTGAAATAACCCAGATGGATGGTATTTATTTCTACCTGTTGTCTTCCTGGAAGGAGCTGGTCTCGCTTCTCTAGGAAACCTTCCATGTGCTGGAGACTTGCAGAAACCTGAGACATAAAAGAACATTGCTACTTAACTTTAAAATGGCCCTTAGGCCTATGTTAAATTTCTGGAGGTCTGTTTTAGATAAACTCCATGCAAAGAGACTGATCTCTCTAGCCTTCATGTTGACAGCACAGCTGGAAATCCTCACTAGGTTGCAATGGTATTTTTAATAGACCCCTAAACAAAGAGAATTCAAATCCCTCTCAAACAATTTGCGTATGGAAATTACTCTATCATGGTGTGTTAATTAACTAATATTGCTTTTATATTATTACATACATTTTACAACTTAAATTGTTCAAGTTATTCATACCACCTTCACAATTACTGAGTTACATCAATGTATGGTGTTGTACTGGTGCAGTTGGGTATGTGACAAACATGTTCCTCTCAAGAGTAAAGGAGCTAAAGAAAATAATTTTATTTGCCCATGAGTTAACAGTAAATTTCCTGCCGGGGTGAAAAAACAGGAGTTGTTGGTTCTAGTCTTGCACCAGGTCAGCTCTTTGATAAGTGTGCCATGAAGTCCTGCTGCTCTCTGACTTTGAAACAGAGTGGACACTAAGCACTGCCACCTCACACAGAAAAGTGTAGGTAAATCATCCTCTTTGTGATACCTCCTGGCTGTTGTTAAGTTCTCTGCTCAGTATTCAGCGGCAGGAATAGCCTCTAGTTCAGGAAAAGAAAAACAGAAAACAGTAGAGTTGTTAAGACCTAGGCTATAAAACTTAGCAAATTAAAAATGGTTTTAAGCTGTACATAGCTGCTTAAGTCGACTGTCTTTGTGGAAACTGTTTGAATTGCAAAGACACATAAAATGCCTCTTGTTTGAATCCAGGAGTGCACCCACCGAAATGCCCACTGCATGGTGCTCTTTATGACTTTCACACAGAATTTCCTATTATTGCCTTACTTCAACTAGCACAGGATAGGGGTTTTGTGAGGTGAGAGTTAGAAATTCCTGGATCTTACCGAAGATGTATTCTTTAATGTCTCCCAAGAGGAGTTAGACAGCAGTAAGTTTGGTGAGTTATCTAGTGACCTTTGTCCAGACTCGGGTGGTGTTGCTGTTAGTTTGGTCTGCAGGTTGGAGAAAGAGGAGCCTATAACATCTTTTTCCTGAGGAGATATGTGGTGTGTGGCTTGTGATTCTGACAAACTGCTGCTGTGTTGCTGGCTTATAGGAGCAGGAGATATAGGAGAGCCTAAAGAGCTTTGACTTTCCAAAGATACATCTTGTGGGCCCACCGTCTTTGGTGTAGCTGGAGTGATAATCTCACTGAGCCTTGTCTCAGCTTCCATTTCTGTTTCGTTGCTGCTCAGCACTTCAGGGACTTCCTCAGAAGTGAATTCTTGGAACCTTGTTGGAGATTTTTCAACGGGGGAGTAAATAGTTTCAAGTGGAACCCTCCAGGACACGCTGAGTACAGGCACAGGTGGAAGTGGTGTTGTGCTCTTCATGTCTGTCACTTTTGGTGGTGCATTCCTTTTGTCAGATGGTTTTCTTTTCAGAGAAGGAACCCGTACAACTTTGCTTTTATCCTTCTGCTCACTCTCTTCCGTGTCTACTTGTTTCAGAAGATTCATCTCTCTCTGTAGGACAGTAGTATTACATTTTTTTAAATCACCTTCATTTAAATCACATTCATTCATTAATGCTTACCTAAGATTTTGTTATTTTAAGCAGGAGCAGTTTTTCAAATGAACTGTCTCCTGGCATTGAGTCTCAAGGCCTGTACTTCCACTGGTTCCACTGGCATTCTTAAGAGTTTTATCTGACTCTAATTGCTGTGTGCTAAGCCTTATTTTGTTGCCCAAATCATGAATACTACTGGCAGTTAATGGCAAATATGGTTAACCCTGCCCTTGCTAAGTTCTCTGGAGGCTGACTTTTTTTTTTTAAATAAGCTCAAGAGAAACTGTGCTCCTTTTCTTGTTGCACTGCTTCTTTAAGTTTTCTGTAAGAACACTGAGTATCCAGAGTTGTTCTCATGGAAAATGCTGGAGGGAAGTACTTCTGTCCCTTCACTTAGCCAATTTGCAAATCACTGAACAAAAGACAGATTAATTTTCAGCCTAAAGTCAAACACAACTGTTACGTTTTACTGGTTATTTTAGGAAAATAATTTTAAAAACCTCCCCCACAATGAAAGAGAATCTGAGAGGCTCACTGAATATATTTGGTATTTAACACAATCCATTCTAAAAATCACATGCCAGAAAGAAAAAGGCCTATCTGTGCCTTGGTCTGTCTTTCCTTTCAGCCCTTTACTATCCTCTATCACTTTCAGGTGGTGCCAGCTCCCTTCTGAAACCCTGAATGATGCAAAATCTCTCCATTTTTGTAGCAAGGGATCACCCTGTTTCTCACATCTTTTCACTGTCCTGGCACAAGAAAACTTCCACTTCTCTCTTACAGCTTATTCAAGCTAGTTGATCTCTTTTGATCCACATGTAGGTCTTGCTCTGTCTGAAATATCTCCGTTTTCGTTACTTATTTACCCCATCTCAGCACAGGAGTTCATTGTTACATGGAGTGATGTTCAAACAATGGATGACCCACATCATCCTGTTTATACACAGCTCATCTGCCTCCTGCTACTCACCTTAGTTTTCCTGCTGAGCTGAGCAAATTTCTCCTCCTGTGCAGCAAGCATCTTCTCAAAATCATGGTGTTTCTTCAGTAATTCCTCTACTTCAGACACTGAATCCTGAGTGGAAAAATTACCACATACACAAGTCAAAAATCAAGTCCATCAGAAGAGATTATGCTTAATATTTTTGGATTTATCCATTTTATTTCACCAAGTGAGGATTCTGAAAATTTTGTATTTGAATGTCTAAACTAATGCTAGTGTATGAAAATTCTGAATTTACATTTTAATAAAAGGTCTGTGTCTTCCAGGCTGTCTGCTGTGCAGGAGTAAAAGAGCTCAAATACCAACCTTCCCTTTTCTGCAAGGCCATGTAGTACCATGTAGTACCAACAGCTATAACTGTTTATGTGCAGATTAGGTACTTGGATTCTAGCTTCTGCTAGACACAGAGTTTGTTCCTGCCCTAAAACAAATGCATCTGAGACTTCTGTCATGTCCTCTGCTTAGTTTCTGATACCCAAGTTCATGACTTTGTTTTCCAATCTTATAAACTATTAGAAGACAGTCAACAATGAGAATAAACCCCATAAAGTAAACAAGAATATGGATGCTGGTGTTAATAAAGGACTTTACCAGCTAGCTATCAAGCTGTCTGTGTAAAACATTCTCTGCTTAATGGGAAGAACGAGGTGGGAAAAGCCCCTTTTTTTCACCTACAAGGTGAAGGAAAACCCGTTTTTCCTTTTGAAACAGGTTCTCAGCAAAACAGGGACGGTTAAATCCTCTGCAAGTTATGTGAAAAAACAGTCTAGAATTCTCCCAAGTCTTCTAGAACCCTCTGGAAGCCACCTCTTCCAGGAGCCCATCACGAAGTCAAATGCAGCAACTGCCCTGGGCTCACTTCTGCAAGAGGACAGAGCTCCAGCTCTTCCTAATCTCAAGGGTGCATTGCTGTTGAGATTGTGGTTAATTTCAGGCCTGAGCTGATCCGTGAGCCAGCCCCTCCACATATGCTGAGTGGCACACAGTGCTCAGTGGTGCTGCACGGATGTTACTCACCCCATAGGAGGGATCGGAAAGAAAGCTCTCCTTGGCAGCGAGCCACGCTTCTGCTTGCTCGAGCTCTCTGCGGAGCAACTGGATCTCCCAGTTTTCTTCATACAACACTTTCCTCATGTCCCAGCTCTCCTTCACCTTCTTCATCAGCTCTGACAGCTCTGACAGTTTTTCTTCAATCTAGAAAAAGAATATTCCTAGTGCTAGAAGCTGAAAAATCCAACGAGACTTTCACATGACTGTCAGCTATCATGTAATCTGTTTTCATGATTTAGAAGATGATCTCTAGATAACTTTGTGGTGTTAGAATAACTTAGAAAAGATATCTGAGTCCTACTTGAATTAATTTAGCATGTAAATTGTGTAGCTAGATAATACAAATTTAGGCATATTCCACATACTGTATGACAAATATTCTGCCCTATGATTCCCCAAGATGAAATTTTATACCCAGGCAATTTGTACTAAAAAATGAGTGAGAACCAGAAAATTCAACAAATACATCCACTTAAGGCAAGGCAACAATGGAGAGACTTCAACTGTGGAAAATTTTCTTATTCTTTCTATAACAGAAGTAATGTAATCTTGCATAAATTCTGAAGTTGTTTTTGATGGTGTGGTCTCTGGATCTACAGACAGTGTCTCGGGCAAAGTCTAAAGATACACAGATAACAGAGTCACAGAAATTTTAACGTTCTTGCCTCTTTGGACATTGCTGAAGAACTACATATTGTCTGGTATCAGAAGACTCAGAGACATCAGCAATGCAAGGTGATTGCATTGTGATGTAGCACAAGAACTTTAAAATGTGTTTTCTTTTTCTATGTGTCACATGAATTACATAGCTTTTAATAGTAAAGAACCTGATTGTCCTGTTCAGTTGTTCTGTTCTGAGACAAAGCTGCACCTCCTGTCTGTTTCATGTCTTTGTTCACTCTTGTTTGTAAAATATTTAACTGTTCAACACACCTCCACAGACATGAAATGTCCATTCTTCATCAGGTCACCTCCTGCCCGCTGCATTTCTTCATATTTCAGCCACTGCTTCTCTATCTCACGCTTGTATTCCTCGTGGCGCTTGATGAGCAGTTCTGCTCCCAGGACATCGTTTGCCAGTTCCTCAGATATCACCAGAGCATGCATCTCATTGGCCCAGGCCCTACAGAACAGAGACAAAGGGTAAAAACAAAAGGAATCTGAGTCTTTTGGACATTCGGGAACGCACACATCCCATTGCTGTAGGTACATACACACAGACTTTTATCTGCTCACAAAAAATATTAATATTGTCCTGATTTTGCCTGGGATAGTGTTAATTATGTTCTTAGTAAATGATACAATGCTGAGTTTTGGATTTAGTACGAGAATAATGTTGACTACACACTGATGTTTTGGTTGTTGCTGAGTAGTGCTTACCCTAAGCCAAAGACTTCTCAGTTTCCCAGGCTCTGCCAGTGAGGAGGTGCACAAGCAGCTGGGCAGGGGGGAAACACAGCCAGGACAGCTGACCCAAACTGGCCAAAGGGATACTCCATCCCACAGAACGCCATACCCAGTACATGAACTGCAGGAGTTGGTCAGAAGGGGCCAAAGGCTGCTTAGGGACAGGCTGGGCACCAGTGAGTGGGTGGTGAGCAATTGTATTGTGCATCAATAGTTTGGGGGAGTGGGAGGGGTTATTTTACTTTTTTTTAAACAGTATTATCTTCATCATTAGTATTATTATATTTTACTTAATTTCAGTTATTAGAGTGTTCTTATCTCAACACATGAGTTGTTTTTTGTTTGTTTGCTTGGTTTTTATTTCTGATTCTCCTCCCCATCCCACTGGGAATCAGGGGGAGCGAGTGGCTGTGGAGTACTTAGCTGCTGACTGGGGTTGACTAAACCATAGCGATGTACAAATGCATTGATGAAGGTTTACTCAAACATCTAGGGGATTTATAATATTCCCAGTGCTGTTTCCATACGTAGCCTATTAAAAAGACAGCTGCAGCATCTGCACCTACTGAAGCATTGTGCATTCAAATTCTCAGAAGGAGCTAACTGCAATTGCCTAGGCTACACATGTTAACAGCATTTTTATACATTGTAAAGGAATACAGAGACTTTCAGATGCCCATCAAAAGCTTACCACCACACATGAAAGTACTTCATATGCACAAAGAGCACTCATGGAAAAAAGCATATTGATAGATTCTTTTAAAGAAACATTTTCTACTCCCTAAGTCTCAACTGGCACAGACTAACGCACAATTTACCTGAGCTCAGGACCTATTCCTTAGCATAGTAAATGTCCAATAGTCAGTGGTAACCATTTCACTGTCTTTATATTTCTGCTCTTGTCATAGGTGAATGTTTTCATTACCTATTCTAGGAGATTAATGCAGCTGCTTTGACTCTGAGAAAAAGGGGCACTGGTGTCTATGCAGGTGTACAAATTATTTCATTATCATTTATCTTCCTACAGAATCAGCAGTAGTTTCAGTTGGAATTGTGAAACTACCGAATTTATCCACAGTGGCTGAATTCTCCAAGACTGTTTAGGAAATAGTCTAAAAAAGTGGCTTTTTCACGCACACTGTGCCGAGGTGTCATGGTCACCTCTGATAGCTGGTAAATTCTGTGAAGAGCTGCTGAGGAGATGCCATGGATTATTATTCAAAGAGATTTGAAAGCAGAGCACCTGGGGCAGGGATCAAATAACTAACAGGTATGATTTGGAAAATCCTATGTGGGAAAGACAAGAAACGAGGCCCATTGCCAAACTCAGGGCCCAACACATACATCAGCTCCCTGCAGTCATTGAAGTAGAGCTGGACTTGTTCTGCCTGGCTCAGTCTTGCCTTCCTCTCCAGAAACTTTTTGTCCAGTTTTTCCCAGCACTCATCCACATCTGTGAGTCTCTCCATGATGTTCTCCTTAACTTGAGGGTATGTGCGGCTGAGGTGCCAAGCCTCTCCTCGAATCCGTTCCAGCTCTTTCATGATGACTCCTAGATCTCTCTGGAACAGAGACAGAGTGGATTGTAAGACCAAGTCACTACTTAGTTCTATCAAAAGTGGATTTAGTGATGATGCAAAGGTTTTCTACCCTCTGGCTATACGGATGCTGGAAATATGAATGCCTCTCAGATTTCCTTTAATGCCTTATAACATTCATCAAACATAAAAGAAGCTTCTTTAGACATGATGCACAGATTATTTTGATAAGTGTGGAGCTGAAGTTTCCTTCAGTTCAGATGACACCTTTGCCATTATGATAACAGCTTGGAATAGATTTTAGAAGAGAAGTTCATCCTTAGAAACAAAAGCATTAATAATATGATATCACAATGTTAAAAATAGGAGAAAAAGGCCCTCTTCTCTGAGGCACAAAGAATATTTAAGGGTGCAATAAATTTGTCTTTCAAGCAAGGTCCTTGAGAGGCATCAGTCTCCTTTTTTTGCCTTCTATGCTTTTCTGCTACTGCTTTATCACAGAACCTCTTACCTCTACTCCCTCAAGATGGCTGAGAAGTGTCTGTACACCTGGAAGATCATACCCATAATCTTCTATATCCACCACTGCCTCTTTCTCCTGCATCCAGCCCTTCACTTCATCCACATCGTGGTCATACTGGTGAACTTGACGGGCTGCTCTTAGGTTCTGGAGTAAAGAAGAAATTTAATTGTGATACTCTATAGCATTTTGTGTCTACAACATGGAAAAGGGTAACCCTCATATGTCATAATGCAGTACAAAATGCCCAAGAGAGGGAATGAAACACCTTTCCCATTAAGTCACCTGAAAGTGAGCTGTTAAGGTAACCTAATTTCCCCAAGTTCTCTTGGACAATTGAAAGAAACAGATGTCTCCAATGAGCAATTTATCCCTGTGTAAGCAGAATGATCAAAATGGAGAGCATGAATTGCCCTGTCAAGGTAGCTCTCTACACCACAGAAGGTGTCCTAAATACTTGCTTAGAATAAAGGTCTACACAGCAAACAGTGAAAATAAAAGGAATTGAACAAAAATCATGTTTTTCTGAAATCAGAGGATTTCATAAATGTTCTAATACTACTTTATAGTTGAACTCTATATTAACTCTATATTGTCATTCATTTATTTCTGCTAACAGACATTAGTGGGCTTGAGCTACCTCATAAGCGACATGTGTATGAAACAGTAGTGAAAAAAAGGGTTGAGGACATTTGATGTTTTATGTTCTTCTTAAAACAAATGAAAATGTTGTGTTGTGTGTGTCACAAACACATCTCTGACTGCAGTTTCCTGAGAGGAAGTGAGCTGAATTAACACCCTAACTGCTGCCTAAAGGTAGGGGTTTGGCTCTGTGTCGTCCATCTCATTCTCTCCCATATGCCTTCTTTGATTTCAAGTAGCTAACTCAGCAAAAACCTGGAGAATTTTGATCTTGTTTAGCAAACTATTTAATAAGTAGTTCTATAAAGAGACCAGTAAGTGTCAGAGCCAGACTCCTGTGAGTGGTGGTAAACTCTTAGACTGGCTTTATTTTTCAGGAAACCAGAGTTAGCAGTGAATTAAGGAAAACAATTGCTTGGAGCTGATAAACATCTCTCACGTATAAGCCTTGCCAGGAACAGTAGGGTAAGCAGTGCCTATAAAGGGAAATGAATCTAGAAACAACTGAACAAAATTGCCCCTCTATACCTTGTGTTTCAACATGAGCAATGCACTGGTTTTGGAAAGAAAGGAGGAAATGGAGACGTAAGGGAAATCAATGCCCCAGTTCTTCATGTGTTTCCTACCTCTGTCCTTATATGAATGGCATTGCATAATTTCTCCCACATTTCACTGATTTGCTTAGTTCTCGTCTGTATAACATCCGTCTTGCTGTGGCCTTCCTTGTCCAGTTTAGATGCTAACTCATTTAAGGAGACAACTTTGGAATGTCCCAGAGGTTTCATCTCATTTACGAAATCTTTAAACTTTTTCTCCAAAACCTGCAGAATAAATAGGGACACAGATTTAGATATAAGCATTTCTGCCCACCTCTGTGACAGAAGGAATCACTTTTTCTGCTCTGTATAACACAAAAGCTATGCACTGCAATCTACAAGTGCAAATTGTTCGATAAACCTGATCTGGAGTCAGAAGAAGACATCTGTTGTCTTGATCATTTAACACCCTATGTCACAGAGACAAATCAACCACATCCTGACAAGCAAAAGTTTCCTAGATCAAAAGCTAATGAACAGAACTTGTCTACATGTGCAGCAGTTTCTGAAGAGTGGACACTACTAATTATACCTTGCTGCACCGTGTGCCCCAAGGAGAAATTTATCCTTGAAATCAGCAGCTGCAGGTATGAATGCTGCAGCCCAGTATCTTTGACCAAAATTGTTATAAGGGCACTGCCCATAGTCAAATTTTCTGGTCCTGTCAAATTTATAAGCAGGGCAAGCAGTGAAGTGTGCTGACCTCACCTTATCCCAAGAAAAGCTAACTTTCTGATCCATCTAATTTTCTGTTGGAGGACTGTGTCTCAGACAGCCTGTATAAGCAGACAGAAGCCAGTCTGAGTTCTTGCTGTAGAGATAACTGCTCTGTCACTGTAACATGCTTCACTCTCAGCGGCTACACAAAAATCGCAGCAAATATATCCCTACTTTGCCACACAATACATGCAATACCTTTAATTTTCTCTTACCTGAACATCATCTAAGTCCTGGCCATAGTCATCAGACTCTGCTACTGACAGTTTACTGGAAAGCCAAGCATCCACCAGCTGGAATTCTCTTTCAAACTGATAGAGCTGGAATTGTTCTTGCAGGCTTTTTCTCTGGGTGTCAGACTTCTGTAGGAGAGACTGATAGTCTGCTAGGATCCCCTGGAGCTTGGAAAGTATTACTGAACTGCAAAGAATAAGAAGCAGAAGGTATGTCTTTGTTTTATTGCTCTTTCTGAACACAGTTTTTTCTGATAGGTTTAATTTGTAGCACCTTTAAAATACAGAATAAACCAGATAACATCATGGAGTGAGTTATGCTGTGCCATTAAAGCCAGCTAGCTCAGGAAATTAAAGTAGATCATACAAATGGCTGCTCTTTTCACTTCTTCCTCCCCAGATATAAAAATGAACTTCCAATGAAAAACAGTCAGGAATGTTAATTTCCTTTCCCAAGCACAGTGGTTTTTGAACATTTGTGGTATATTAGAATTAGGTGACAATTCCTGGGAGTAGACAATGGACAAAGAAACTCATCTGCATTAATTGCTCTGTTGTTAAAAAAAAAATCTCATGAAAACATTAAAACAGTCATAAAGCTTTTTGGAGAGCTCAGTGTGTATGATGAGGATGAAGGAGGGATGGGTGTCCCCTGAAGTCTTATTTCTGAATGAAACATCAAACACAGTTTAACTTTTCCATATTTGCCTTCTCTGGGCATTTCTGTTAGACCTGGAGGAGAAACCTGGTTTTGCTTTCCTACCTCTCTGGACTGTCTTTGTTTATCAAGCTGGCACCTGTCTCCTGTACTTTCTCAATCCGGGACCTGAAACTATCCATGTCCAGTTTGGTAGCTTCAAGTTTACGAAGTAAAACTTGTGTGGATTCTTCATTCTTCCCATAATCAGAGGTCTCCAGAATGAAACTCCTCTCTGCCAGCCATGCCTCCACCTCCAGCAGCTGTATAAAATACAGGGATGAGCTTTAATGCAGCTTGGTTTAGGTCAAGACAAAGCAAACTGATAGCAGTGGTGCACTGACACATCAGTGAAAACAGAGAGCACCTTAGGTGTCTTCCTGTAATGCAACCTAGCAGACACTGTTCCAGACACCCAGAATCCAGTACTTGCAGTTACATGTCACTCACTGCAATTAGTTGGGAAGGTAACTGTCATTTCTCCATTGTATCCATATTTACCAGATATGAAAAATCAGGACACTGTGAATTCTGCTCCTTTCTCAGCACTTACATCCATTCAACAATGTAGGTGTCAGATGTTTTAAGAAAAGAAAGGCCAAAAAAAAATCCCTCAGGAACCATCTTTACCTCATTTAGGAACAGATGGGCCTCATAGGACTGCATAAGCCTCTGTCTCCTCTCTTGAGCCTCTGTCTTCAAGGCTTTTACAGAAGTCTCAAGCTCCTTCAGATGCTCCATAATCTTGCGAGAGGCTGAGTGGCCTCCCCTCACCAGTTTCTGTCCTGTACTGAGCACTGCTTTGGTCAAAGCATCCCGACTGTTTATCTCATTCTCCAGGTTCTGGAAAGAGTAAAGAGTAAAATAATAGACCAAAAATTAAAGTTATGGAATTTTTGTTGCAGAAAATATGTCACGTGATTCCATTATAAGTTTGCTTTCTATTCACAAAGGTGTGTCAGAGGTAAAAAGTTTGAGTGCATGCTTGAAGTGGAGTAGAGGAATTTTTGGGGGTGAATGAGTGATCATAGAAACCAAATATAGCCATGAAGTTTGAACTTTGATGTATATCTACCTCAAGAGTCTCAAGGGAAGAGATTCTAATTACAAACCTCTTATTTGTAGATTCCGCCGACATATACCTACTTCCATTCCATTAGATGGCATTATTGAATTAAAACATGGCTGGAGAAAAATGACCAATTTGCCTGCACATTAATATTTACCATTTGCCAATGCCTTTGTAGAAGATGCAGCTTTGCACAGCAGCCACTGTAAACACTGTGGGTGCACAAGTACCAGGCAGCCAACAGGACAAGTCGAGAAGAAAACTGCTTGAACCAATTCTCAAGGACTTTACTTGAAATTAATTTTTGAAGACTTCTGAGTAGTTTTAAAAACTATATACATCCCTCCATGTACCCTCCCCTATGGTGTTTGCCTGGGTAGGCAAGGCCCATGCTGTGATTTTTCTGTGAGCATACATGCATTCTTTGGCTGACTGTGCCTGATCACCTTGAGTACAAGGAAGCCCCACAGTTCTGTCACCTTTCTGTTTCATTTCATAGCTGTGAATAAGAAGGTTTGGAGATAGACTGCAGTGCAGTTAATGTAGAAGAGATACCCTCTGTGAGGAGAGGAGCTGCTTTTTCAATTCAAGTGTCAAGCTTGGCTGGAAAAGAGCTCTGATTCTAATCTTGCCTTTAACTTCCCCCTATTAATTTCAAGATGTTGTTGAAAAGTGACACCATATCTGTTCCAAGCCAAGCAGCTGTTTGCAGGCATAATATATTTGTGTGCAAATTCTGTTTTGCAAGACAGCTTTTTTTTTTTTTCTCCTCAGGTTAATACAGTTCACATACAATCTCTTTGTGGTAACAAACCAAGGACTGAATTTTGCAAATCTGGCTCATTAGGACAAACAATAGAGGGTGGAACTTATAGCATATTCAAGTCTGGATTGTTATGTTAACTCTGACATTTTCTTGCTTCTAAACCAACATTAAAAAGAAGGTGCAGAGGCTCTAACTAATAACACGTGTAGAGTTAAAAGCTTAGATTTTAATCCTGTTTCCAGAAGAATAGTAAGTAAAATGTCAGAGAATTTTATTATGCACTGATTTTATGGTATATATCTCCCATTCTCACAGTTAGTCGAAAAATTTTGAGACTTAGGCAATTCACAAAAATTAATTGTAGCCTAAAGCAGTATCTCCTTTGTTCCTTCAGTTATTTTAAATATTTTCTCAGATTCATTCATCTCAAACATTCTTTCTTCTCTGAACTTAATTACTTTTTTACTATGTCAATGAGCTCACCATTTTTGGGAATAATTCCACACCTAACAACATTTATACTTTTAATCATGATGAAACAAGTTTTCATTCTTACTGTTTCACAATGATTATACCAGATGCTTGGGCTTTCTCTGACTGTATATATCACACACATTGGCAATTTATATGATCTTTCTCTTTCCCAGTCCTAATGCAGGTTGCACACACTTCCCCTAAAGGCACTTGATATGGCACTTAAATGGGATGTAATTTGTTAATATTAATAGTAAATACCAATAACTGCTGGAAACTTTTAGCAGGAATATTTTTTCTTCCACCTTGTGTTTGCAAAGAGACAGTGCTCCTTATTAAAGAACTATCAGGAAGGTATTTATTGGTATTTAAGGTGGCAGTATTCCAGGCATTGCTTTCTCTGATGGCCCATCTGAACCTTGTGAAATAATTCAGCAGCTGTCTTGAAAGCTGCCACTGGAATGAGGGTCAGCTAGCATAATAATTCCCTGTTAACTACCTCCCATCAGAGAAGAAGATATTTTTGGGAAAAATGTTTTCCTGAGATCTCATCCTGAGACATCTGAGGAATGAGCTTTCTTGGATGTACTTACTGAGTTTGAAATCATTTTGTTAGGACCAAAGGACCTATGAAAATATGCACAAGTTTGTCAAGTCTGTTTTGTATCGAAAAGACCTGGGTTTGAACTTGGTTCACAGAAACAGCCACAGAAAAGCCTACGGTGTGGTACTTGCACCACTGCAGTGATAAGCAGGATGGGATCTCACATACTGCCAAGTCATGCACGTATTCTTGAAAAAGAAAAGGATAAAAGTATCCCTGGCATCATGACTCCTGTTAGCCAAAGCACCGCAGATGAAGTTTGTTAGAGACAAATTTGGTTCAGAGTTCACTATTTGATTCTAAAGACTGTGAATTGTTGTCACTTGACACTACCTGGTGCTTTTCTTGTAGACTCTGAATGGTTGCCAGGGATTTGCCATAATCCTTGGAGGAAGCCATGGGGAGTTTCT
Organism: Vireo altiloquus; assembly: GCA_013396875.1. Classification (NCBI taxonomy): domain Eukaryota; kingdom Metazoa; phylum Chordata; class Aves; order Passeriformes; family Vireonidae; genus Vireo; species Vireo altiloquus. The sequence continues at coordinate 366,374 of VZRF01013442.1, forward strand.
CACGAACCCAAGCCAACTCCTCATCAACATCTCGGAAGAACTGATACTGAAGTCTGCTTGCCTCCAGACTTCCACGTCTCTCCTGCAGAGGATCACGTAGCCTTTTGTATCTGCAGGTTTTAAAGATAATCCAGTGAGGACTACAGATTGATAAGGAATGAATGCAAAACACTGATTTCACAATAGTGTAGAGAAGGAAAGAAAAAAGAATATTCAGGGAAGGAAAAAACTGAGAAAAATAGAAAAAAAGATGGCAGAAGACAGGCCAAGTGCTCCCATACCTCTGCACCAGTTCATCCACTTTCTCTTCCAGTTCATCAGCAAGGAAATGTTTCTCCTTCTGGAACTGCTGAGCTGTGACCACAAGCTCTTGCAGCCTGTCCCTATGGGCAGCAATATCTTCCTCCAGTTCCTCTTGTTTCTTAAGATGACTATTCAAAACCACCAGGTCATTGTCACTGTATGGTGCTTTCAGGTCATTTTCCACACCTTCCAACCATTTCTCTGTATCCTCCACATTTCGCTGAAAATGAAGACCCTGAGAACAAGCACGAAGAGAACATAATTTCAGCCTTTAGGACGGACAATGTGATGTAAAAATCTCAGTCACTTTCAGTAAAGATTACACACAAACATGGAGCGACTTCTCAGTGCTCAGTGAACTCTACCCATATATGATGGTGGTGCAAATGGAAAAGAGAATTCAGTCATGGTAAAGACAAGAACAGATGCATAAAACATCAAGAGCTTATATTACTTGTGTTGCACAAATGCAGATCATGGACATAGCACCTTAGGAAAAAAAAAACCTTTAAAGGGAGAGCTCTGTTTTATAGCCACATATTTTCTGATAGCCCAAGCATAACTCACAGTCATGAGAATTCATGTGCTTGGAGCAACAAGAATCAAAAGCAGCTGTAGGTTTCTTTCTCAATGTGCTGGAGAAAAGATGCCCTTGAGCCAGATGCAGACACATGAGTAAACACATTTTTCCTCAGTATCTCTCCCTGGAATCTGGATCTAAACCAGCAGCAGAAAGCAGAATGGAGCCCAGCCTACAAATCCTTTTCCCTCCATAGGGATCTCCAATTCTCGTGCCAATTCCATTCAGTGAGTCCACATGCAGTAGTTTCTTTGGTCTTGAGGAATCAGGTTGGATCATATGAAGTGACACACTCGTAGACAAGACATATAGCAAGGCAGCCATGCTATCTCTGGAAATGACACCAAGATCCAACCACTGGCATCCCTGTATTACCTTGTAAGCATCCTGGAGTTTGGTCCATTTATCCTGGCAACTTGTTAGCAGTTCCTCCCATAGCTCTTCCATTTCTTGTAGTCTGGACTGAATGGCTTCTGGGGCATAGTGCCTTTCGTGGAGCATCTTCTCCCCTTCCTATATCAGAAGGAACAGGCAAAGTATTCTTCCTTTGCTGAATGGACCAGAATATATTACTTTTGGCTTCATAATCAAGGTCTCCTGTTATGTAAAGGGTCAGCTGCAACTTTCACCTCCTGACATAGCAGATGGAGGTTGCAGAGACACAGAAAAATCAAATAAAGACAAAAGGCTTACTAAAATTAGGGCAAAAACCTGCACAGTAAGGCAAGTAAGAGGTACATCAAGAGAAAGTTGCTGTACCAGGTCAGTAGGTGTTCTAAAGAGCAACTACTAGGACTATTTCCAAAGAAGAAGGCAAGGCATAATAAAATAATGTGAAAGACATTGTGCAAACAAGTCTTTAAAAACAAATATTTTTACCAAGGATTGTAACTCCACCCTTTATCCCCCTCTTTTTGTGTGTGCGAAGAGAAGAGAAGAGAAGAGAAGAGAAGAGAAGAGAAGAGAAGAGAAGAGAAGAGAAGAGAAGAGAAGAGAAGAGAAGAGAAATTNGTGAGTTGTTTCTAAGATACTGGATGCAGATGAATCTGGAGGGGGAATCTACCTTTAATGTAGATTCTACTGGTAATCTATTGCCAAATACATCTAGTAAGCACTGTGCTGAAAATAAAATTAATAAACATGTAACAGTCTGTCCTTCCAAACTTATCATCTGATCACAGCTTCTGCCAAATATCTGACAAATCTTGTCAGACTTCCTTCATATCTCGCCTACTAGCATGTCTCTGCAAAGGGAGAACTTGAAAACTCTTCTTTATCCTTTTTGTTGGTTATATCTTATATGACTTGTTAAAGTTGTACATCCGATCAGGTAGGTTCTCTGCTGGAAAGAAACAAAGATAGCTCTGCCTCTAAACTGGAATTCACCCCAGAGAGATGTCCCTAAAGTCAGTGAATTGACTCTTTTATTGCAACCACCCATCTGTTTCCATTGCATGCACAGTGAATATGCACAGCAAGCTCACACTAGAGAGTAAGAGAGACAGAGTGAAGAAACAGATGGACACAGAAAATTCTTGATAGACTAAAAGTATAAGCTTCCCAGTGTACTCAGAGACAACATGGACAGCGAGTGAGGGGACAGTGACTCCCCCTCCCTTGTTTGAGATCACCGTGACTCACACTGTCTGCAGAGTCTTTCATCCCAGTTGCCCACCCTTGCCCAAAACCACGCTTCTCTCACAGATTTGATGGAGTCCAGACGATTTCTATTGGCCATGATCTCTGCTTGGAAAGTCTGGTGCCTCTGCAGTTTGGTCTGCAGATTGCTTGGATCCTTCCAGCTATCATCCTGGGCAATGCTATTCTTCTCGTTAATCCAGGCAGCCACCTGTGGGGAGGGAAGAACAGAAGTAAAGAAAATCTTCAGTGTTTCTTCAGCTCCAGCCTGCCAGGCTCTCCTCTTACATGTATAAAACAGGGAACTAGAGAGTGGGAAGCTAAAGGAATTGTCCTTCTGAGGGTCTGCTTCCCTAAGCTCTTCCTGTCCTTCATGAAGTCGCCCTTATATCTGTGTTTACCAGCACTGTTGCCTGGAAAGAAAGCTGTCTCCATTAGAAAGAAAGAGAGATAATTCATTGGCACAAGTGTGCATGGGGGAGCAGAGACAATGATACCCCTATTTCTAACCCATTTCCAGTATCTCACAACAAAGAACTAAGTTATCTCCTCTTATGTTTTGTTTAATGGTGGCACATTCCCTTTTAAAGCATTTATTTCTTCTGCATTTTGCTGTAATCCAATGTACAGTAGAGCTTTCATTGACTAGACTAGATGGAAGATGAAAAAATATCCTTCATTCTTATTCTCAGATTTCCGAATCTTATCTCATTCCAGATTCAGTTCCTTGATTTTTCTCAAAGTAAATCTGTCTGGAGGTTCAGATCTATGCAGCACAGTATGTTTTAAGAAACCAGAATATTATGAATCCTGTGTAACTGTACCTCAAAAGAATTCTTCAGGAACTTCTGCAGAAGCCTTGATTCCTCTAGCAAATGTCTGCGAGCAGCAGCATTCTCAAGTAGTCTCTGTTTTCTGAGATGAAGACAGATGTGTGAAGTAAAAGTCACAGAGTGTATTAGAGAGATAAGGGTTTTCAAATTTCACCTCTAAAACACACATGATTTAATAATCCATTCCCTAGGAGCGAAATGTCTATAACATGCAGACCCCCTTGATCCGGGCTGTCAGAGAAGATGCCAAGGATACCATCGGAAGGATATGCTTAAACTACCCACAAATTCTGTATATATGATGTCTGCCTCGAGAAATCACCATTATTGCTTTTCAGTGTTCAAGAGAACATAAACTCAGCATGTTTCTTATGTGGAAATCCTGTGAAAGTGTTTGTCATGGATAAACCAAAGCTACACCATCCTTTAATTTTCTTCCGATTTTGGACCTACAAGACTTTATTTGTGTTAATGAAGATGTGACATATTAATAAATCATATAAAATTAGATCATATTAATAAATCAGTATGTTCACTTAAATCAGAAGGGATCTCCGGTCTCTTCTCATAACTTTTATGTAGCTCTTTTCATCTACCACAGCAGTGAATACAACTGCTTTTACTGTCAGCTCTTGTTTAATACAAACATTATGCAAATTGCTAGTAGGAATAAAGTAATTCACATGAAAGGGCAAGATCTGATCAGAAAATTTGCAAATGCTCTAATGGATAATTTGAGGGGGGCTTAAAGATCTACCCCATTAGAGCAGAGAAAGCCAATGACCTTTCTTGATGGCATTTAATGATAATGAAGTATTTAACGGCATGGCAGGCCTTCTGTTTGCAGTGCTGTCCCTAAGGCCAGGCCAGAATACAGAATTACAGAAAAACTGCCTTTTTCTGAATCCTGCTCCCCCTCCACTTCATGATCACATGAGGCGGGTCTCATTGCAGAAGAGACTGGTGGCTGACATGGGAAAGGTTTGACTTCACCTTCTCAGAACAGCCTGCCATCTGTTGCTGATATTTTCTGAGTCATAATGCTTGTTCTGCATTAGCTGCTGAGCAAATGAAGCCATCTCATTGATTTTCTCCATCTGAGCTTCCAGGGCTTTTTCAAACTGTGCGTGTTTCCGCTGCAGGCTCTCCACACTAGACACTGAGTCCTGGATAGAATTCAACAAAGGGAAGCTGCTTTCAGTCAGAGTTTTTTCCATCCAAAACACTGATAATCCAGAAGGTAAATGGCATTTACCCCACATTTGCAAACTAGCTGTCAAGAAAATTTATTGTTCTTTGGAATTGATTGGCATTGATCTAACACTTGGGACCTAAATAATGTTCCATGCAAGGTCTGAGGCCACTATTTCAGTGCTGGATGCTTAGCTTCTCGTGCATATTGTTGTGCTGCATAGAACACATAACTTCTCAAGAATTAAAACATCAGCACCTACTTTTAAATCAGTCTTAAGACAGATGCCAAACTGAAATCAGAGCTAAGAGAACAAATATGTCACAGAAAGAGGTTGAAATTAGAGTCTCAGTTTCAACTCATGGAATTTGGAAGAGCTCAGATCCAGATTTGAATTTGAGGACTGAAGTCTGTCATTACAGTTAATCTGGAGAGAAACCCTTCTTGTAATGTTTGTGAATCCCAAGCTTAATGACTCAGAGTTCTCTTTTCAGCACCCCTCTGCACGTTAATTATAGAATCAGTGGTGTCAAAATGTTGTTGCCGCAGTAAACTCTGCTTCTCCACTATTCTAATGGAAGCAATAAAGCTCACATCAAAGGCGTCAGAAAAAAACCTAAACTTCTGGGTGCTTACATGAGTCATTGGATGAGAAATTACTCACAGAGCACTTTCTGCACATTGCTGTGCTAAATATGATTGGGTGAGTCCTTCTAAGTCTCATATGGTGTAATGAAGGGGCTGTAAATACACTGAACTCTGAGATGTCATTGTAGCTCCTGCAGAGACAACCAATTTAGTAGCACTACCTATACAAGGTGTAGGATGAGCTAAGTGTCAAAATGTATATCCAGCATCCTGCACAGCCATTGCAACGCACGCATCAGTCTGCAGTCTCAGTTACTGAGGTGTTACTGATACCTGCGGTAGGTAGTTTAAGCTATGCTGGCTATGGCAGCGGTGAGAGCAGTGATGACTTGCACACTGCTGGCAAATATATTTGGGTCAGATAAGACAAGCCAGGCTGAAAGGGGCATTGAGCAACATGGGCTAGTGGGAGGTGTCCCCACCCATGGCAGAGGGGTGGGAACTGGATGATCTTTCAGGTGCCTTCCAACCCAAACCATTCTAGGGTTCTATGTGTCTATGCAGTCTCATTTTCTGCTATAATCAGAGCAGTTGGATTGTTTCATTACTCTTAGGGCTGAGATTCCCATCCTGTGTAAAGTATCAAGGAAAGAAATCTGATCCTACACTACCAACACGGTAGAGCAGTAATTTCAGAAGGAGAAAGAGCACAGAGCACATCAGGAAGATTCAGAGCACATCATTGTACTTAACAATCCCCTCTCCTCCAGACTGATTGCAGAGAAAATTGTGATTTCTCAGAGCACATACCCCTAAGTCCTCATTAGCTAGGAAAGCCTCTTTGCTGCTGAGCCAGCTCTCAATCCGTTCCATGTAGCTGTAGAATTTCTGTATAGGGGAAAAAATCCTACTGTCACAAACATGACATTACACTGAAATGCTGTAAAATAGAAGCTAAGCTGACTTCCGCAGACTACACTGAAAAAAACAAACTTTCATGGCTATTTCAAAAATTAATGTAATATATTAAGAAGCATTGGAACTGCCCATACCATAAGATTTTAAATCTCATGCATATAATGATTTTAGATGAGATTAGTAGCACAGCTCTCATTTAAAGTATTTGATACTCTCCTCTGTAGAATCTCTGAGCAGAAATTTTTAAAGTGAGATGACTGTTACAGGGAAGTATTTCTGGAAAACTGCAGCCAAAATAGTTCTTTTATTAGGAAAAAAAGCCAGGAAAAAATACATTATTCCGCCCATGCTGAATTTTTCTTCAGTTTAAAAAAAAATACTTGTCTGGTTCCATGTTTTTTTGGGAAGGTTATAGAATTTGGAAGAGTAGTGATGTTGTGTTATAAGTATGTGTCTTTTTCCAGATGTATGAGTGTTTGACCAAACTTTGCTAAGTTTTACAGTCCTTGAAAAACATATGAGCACATATTCCACAGAAATGTTTATGATTTGTAGAGGTAAAATTTCTCAAAGTCCTGTCACCACTGAATGTGCTTGGCCCTCAGCATGCCTTCCAGAAATCAGGGAAATGTAGATTAAACACTGGGTACTATTAGCACATCTTTCATCCTACCATCTCATAAATTTGCTATTTATATCAAGAAAAACTGTCAGTGGCATGTGCATTCTCTCTTGAATGTCTTTTTACTCACCTGTAAATCTTGTGCCTGAAACAATTTTATATATTTCTCTTGCCACGCTTGGATCAGCTCAGACCAGGCTTGCTGTAGTCTGGAGAGGGACTGGTGAATCTCAGCGGTTGCATAGTGACCAGAATTGGCAAGTTCTTTACCATAGTCACTGAGAGCATTGAATCTTTCCACTCGGGCTTCAATCTCCTCCTAAAATATATTACTAAGATTGATGTCAAGGGTTTATGAAAAGCCAGTTATGCAGAATACAAGCCTTAAGGGGAAGAGTTTGGGCTGTAACTTTCCGGTGCTAATATTTGAACGGAAAATCATTCATCTTTGAGCTATGTTACTGGAAGAGCCTAGAATTGCCTAAGAGAGAGTAAGTGTAAACACAAAGTGACTTTGTTGGTCTACGAACAACTGTTTGCCTACAAATGAAAACTGGGATTTAGCTAGAAACAGATTAGAAAATGCTGAGATATAAATGAATGTAATTTCAAACATCCATAACATCATATCCCCACTGGCAGTCTTCCTACATAAAAGTGGTTCTTTTAAGAAACAGTGCCTAGAATTTTTCCTCTCCTGACAAATAAGTTGGCATCTGATTTTTACATTAAAGACACGGTTTTACTTTATTTTGTGGTGTTAAAAGGAAACATATTTAACTTTTGCACCTGGTCTCAGGAATGAGTTATACCCCTATACTGCATCCTGAAGGTGAAAGCATAACAAGCAATTTTGGCCCCTCCAAAATGAATGTGGAATTTCTAATGTATGCAGTTTGAAAATGAAAATAACTATGTACTGAAATAATACCATGTATTAACTCATAGACTGCCTTGAACACGATGGCATTTATTATTAAATTTCTGAAATTAGAACTGCTGCTTTTAAGGATTTTTGGGGTGTTGGTGTTGCCCAATCAAAGGTAACACAGCTATAGAATAGTAATTCAATTTTTTTTTAAATTCACATTAGCCTATTTTGTTCAGATCTAATCTCTCCTAAGTTTGGTTTGAGGCACTAATCTGAGTGAAAAATCCCCTCCTTCTTGTCTTGTGTATAATTATAGTTCAGTCAACATAGGAATATAATTCCTGAATTCCTTCTTTTCTCTGTGACTGTCTCCTTAGAGTCATTTGGGCTCCTTGACTAATAGTTGTTAAAGACTTAGGTCTTGCTATCATTTAAATTTGGAGCATACTACATCAGTGGTTTGTGATGTTTCTGATGTGACAAAGAATTATTAGCAAATACATTGTTAAGTCTGTGGTATGAGAAATCATTGTTAAAATGGATAACTCTAAAGAAGGAGGGGATTTCAGGTACTTCATACTAAATTCAGGTTTGGAAAATTAATCAGAATCTACAAACTGTTTGTGCTAGTAATGGGACCCACAAAGCCCTGGGTATTAGTAATGATTCCGGGTTTTTAGAAGAAGTAACATAACTGCAAAGAGAATGTAGAACAAAAGCTGAAAGATAGCTATGATTCTTGGGAAAAAGTAAAATATTGACTTTTTTCCTAATGTTAATTAAAGTATCACTTGTTTTAGAATAGAAGCCAAAAGTATTAGCCAAATTAGCCACAAAACATTAGTAAGGTAATTATTACTGGGATATGAAGTGTTTCAGAACTGAATGTGTAGCACCATTCAGTGGTAATTTACTTTGCTGTGTGAAACAAACTGCTGTTTTTATTTTCTTCTCAGGTAAATTAAGTTCACATGAAAAGATCAAGCTCGAAGCAAGGATTAACTGGCATTAACTTTTCTGGCAATCTGAATAAAGAGATAAGCAGTGAGCATGGCGTGAGACTGAACCTGGTTTTCACCGTCTGGCTTGGACAGCGCTACAGGTGAGAGCTCATGGGGCTCCTGAGCCTTTTGCAAAGACACAAGCTGTCAAACAGCCCATGAGACAGTTTTGTCAGTATATTGGTGACTTCTACCCCCAACCTGGTACTTAAAAATAATTTTTCACCAAGCTATTGACTGATGCATGCAGCAAAATTCTGCCTTGTCTGCAGGAATTAATTCCCACGGGAAGATTCCAAGTATGTTCAACTGGAACCACAGAAGATACTTGCCTTTCTCTCCTGATGCTCCTCAATCATACTTTCGGCTTCATTTGCGCTTTTAGGCAGCCCCCCTGCTTCCATTAAAGCTCTGGTGTTTTGGGCCCAGTCTAGTATCTCCTTCATCTCCAAGTTAAATTTCTGCAACTGATACGAGGCTGCCAGCTTCTCCTTCCTGCCACAAAAGGTGCAGTTCAGCATTATCTGACACAGAATTATCTAGTTGCCTCTCCCTCCCCATTTGCAGAGGAAAGTATCTTAACAGAAGACAAATGAAATTAAGTCAACCTTTCCTCTACAGTTCCTGAATCCTCATGTTAACCAAAAACACAGGAGATGCACACTGCCTTGGAGACAACATGCTTACTAACTTTTCTACATCAGTTCATTAGCACAAGAGAGGTAAAAAAGCCTTCATAGCTGTTGCTTACAGCAATGATTAAGCCTTTCTTGTTTTGGAAAGATTTGAGAAAAACAAAATCTTCTAGAACCATCCAAAAATAAGTCTTTCACAAAGGCTTTATGATAGATTAATTTGATAGTCTGAAGGCATTTTAGTAACATTATTTAATGGGATAAACCACAAAAATATTAGTTTTCCCAAAGTCCCATCAGTGGAACTTTTTCTATATCAAGTCACACTTTTTCCAATGCAGGTGTCTTAGCTGCCTGTGTAAACTTGGTAAAAATTCCTTAAAAACCTTTAAAAGACCTCTGGCAATTAGGGTCTAGGCCCCAGGGAGCAGCTTTGCTCCTGCTGAGAGATATTCAAACTGCTCTAAGTCTTCACCTTTGTTTGGCCTGTCCCTGGAGTCGTAGCCAGTTGTTTTTCATCTCCTGTTGCTTCATAGTCAGTTTGTCATTTATGGATGGATTCCTTGTGGAAAGGCGGAAGGATTCCCGTTCCAGTGGCTGGGAAGAGATTTATAGTGGGGTAAATTTAAGCCAAATACTTATATTCATTCCTGAGTTTGCCTTTCAGGAAAAATAGTTCATTTTAAGACCCCAGATCTAAAGGCAGGTAATTAAATTCCAATAACAAAATATACAAAGGAATATGTAATACGGAAAAAATAATACCCATGCATTTGTGAGGAAACATCCATGTGAAGAAAGATCTGTGTGCATCGCTTTGCATGCACAAATGTTAATTTACAATTAAGAAAATGGTTTTGCAGAATATGGACAAACAGATAGGAAAATGAAGTACAGATTCTAGCTTCTATTAGCAGTCTGGTGGACAGTAATGAACACCCATCAACCCAGATTTAAAGTTGAAAACTTTCTTGCAAAATTCCATCAAGTTGATTAAAATGAACAATTTTGATTATGCAGAAAGGAAAATATGCCAGGTTGGTTTTAATCCTTAAAAAACTTACAGTTATTATACTAAAAAACCCAACCTCAAACCTTGCCCATCTCCCCCATACAGCCTTGCTCATGCCTTCTAGTAATCACCCACATTTCATACGAGAATTAGCTAACAAAGTATCAGTGTTGAAGGTACCACATATGTTGTCACTATTTGTATACTATTGTGAAGAAAAAGTTTTTTGTATTTTCTACGTGAAAGGGCTTAGCACCAGCCAACAGTGAAAAAATGTGAGAGGTTATAGGATTTATACTACTGTGGTTCAACAGAACATATTTCTTTCTACTAAAAATATACAAGAATAAAAGAATTGAGACCAATATTTAATGCTCATGTTTAGTCCTAAATGATGCAAAAAAAAAAGCCAGAGCAGATCAGGCAGGCTATTATAACTTGAAATTTCTGTGTTTGATGTCTGTGTCATGAAACTACTGCAGTGTGGGGTTTGCATTTGAGTTCTGAACAGAAACAGAGTTGTGATTTTGGTTCAACTCAGTACAGGAACTGGGGGAAAGACAGAGTCCACATTTTCCAAAACATATAGGACAATCTGATCTGGCTTGTAGGTGAGCACCAAAGAACCAGATAATGTTTAAAAGGGACTTTTCATCTTAGATTTGGTGCATCAAGAAGAATAATATTTGATAAGATAAAGCAGGATTAAGCAGCATGGTGTTGTCATGAGAAGAAATTTATGCTGCTCTTGCATTGCTGAAAATTCCTGCCAATCAATCTGAAGAGTAACAGTGATTTTTGCACCATATTTTGAAGAAGAAAAAGTGAAATATTTTCAGTGTCCTCTGTACTTCCTTACTTCTTACCTCCATTTTGGACTTAATAACATTGATTTCTCTCTCCATTTCTTCATGTCTTCGAATCAGGTTTTCCACACTTTCCACATCTTTTCCATAATCCAGTGCTTGTATCAATACACTCTGGAGAGGGTAGTAGGATGTGCAAATGGTGAAGATGACACCAAACAAAAGGATCTGTATCTTAATTATTTCAAAAAGTCTCCTCCTTCACCTCTTTGCTTTGCTTGTTCTTATTGTCTTTTTAAAAGCCAATAGAGCACATTGTCTGCTCTCCTCACATAGATGAAACAAGGATCCACATCTCTTTGAACAGCCATAATCCTGCTTAAGGTGCCTCTGCCCATTCACATGTAAAACAAAGACAGGCACAATTCCCTGCATTTCTCAATCTTTATTTTATTTTCTTTTTTTTTCACATACCAAACCAGAAAGATGTTTCCCAATAAATTGTGGCACAGAAATTTTCAGGTGTGTCTTATGAAAATATAAAAAATAAAATTGACCCTCAGGATGCTAAGAAATTTAATCCCATAAAATCAAGAAATACATTTTAAAAGTTGTTATAAAAATTTCAAGCCAACAGTTTTGTAACCTTTAGTAGTCCCACTTGCCTACTGACTTATAATTAAATAAATATTATTACTTACATTGATGAAATAATTAGGTTTTATATAGCTTTTTTTTCTGTTAATATAAAAATTATAGTCCAGGTTAGGCATTTTTACCTCCATTTTCTGAATGAATAAGATTGATAGAACATTTTTCCATTTCAATTAATCAAAAATGGAAAACTCACCTTCTCAGTAATTCTTTCTGTGATGTCATCTATTTCTCTGATTAAGGCGTGAATCTCTAGGGCTCCCTCTAACTTCTTCCTGTATGCATTCAGGTTACCATGAAAACTGTTCCACCTTTAATTGGAAATAATAATTTAGAGATGTATTTCAGAGGTATGGATTTCCACAGCTTCATGATGCTCATGTTTAAACAAAAACACAGGTTTTCTGAACTACTTATGTACTACCTTATGATCCCTGAATCCCCATAATAGGGGGCTCACCACAGGGATAAAGCATTAGCCTGAGAAGACTATCTGTTTGTATTTATTCCATGTCTTCAGGATGGCATGGGGGGTTAAAAGCTAAAAAGTACTGATCCAGTTTCCTTAATCTCTCAATAATCTCACAATGGATACCTTCATTCTTTTGTTTCTTGGGTAGTGGGCTGTGGAGCAGCAAAAGCACCAGACAGTTGTGTGAATAGATGGAAGTGTCTAAGCTTCATGAATCTTGTGTTTCAAGTGATGTGAAACAGAGCACATGTTCTAGCCTCCAAGACTAGAAACGTGACTTTGGCACTTCTGGATTAAAAATCCTTCTAAGATAGCTGCTCTGGGAAAGACAACTCCAGTGTCTGATATTTGGTAGTCATGATCTTAAGAAGAAAACAAATGTTCCAATTCCTCCATTAATCTCAGCCAAAGACACCTAATCTTCCAGTCTTGTTTTTGCTTTACACAGAACATTTGTAAGCATACTCACTTCTCATTGAGCTGCTTTCGGCGCTCATAGATTGTCTTTGTTTCTTCCTTGTTCTGTCTCTCCAGTTTCATGGCCAGGGCATTGATAGTCCTGATGTGAGCATCATCCACTGTCGACTCCTGTTAAGTGAGAAAGGGGACAAAGGTACTTGTTCAAATTGCTTGTTTCATTCCATTGCGATATGAAAAACAACACAAGCAGCAACAAGAAAGGGTTTTACCTCACTAACATTTCAGACACTTGGACTTTGCTCTACTACAACTGCTGGTGTTACCATGTCCCTGAGGACAGTAAGGGCAAGAAAGAACATTCATGTCTCTAGATACAACAATGATCTTGGTCTAAATAAGCGCCCCCAAACCCTCAGACCCTCACTTCTTTCACCAGCAGGGGTCCATTTGGAGAAGAACCACAGGTGCAGTTGCTGGTTACATATGTGGCTGCTGTGGAACAGCTGATACATAACAGATTGTTCCTCTGGCAAAGAGGTAGTGACTTGTGGCTCCTGGGTCTGCTCATTGTTTTGTCTAGATGAGCTTCTGTCCGAGAGTGCCTTCTGTACTGTAGACAACAGGCTCAAAATCCATACAGCCTTGAGAATACCAGACAACCTATGCCACTGTGTTTGCTTCTAAGGCAACATCATTGCATTTTAAAACATATGCTAAGTCTTCAAGGCAACTTGCTTCCCATGCACATACCACAGAATGGATAATATTTGCACATTGCCCATATAATCTGGACTACAGTGGGGTAATTATTCTTTCGGAGCACTATGGGTGGCCAACACTGAACACTGCTCCAAGATTCAAAAACATTATTTATTTTTCTGGGACAAATAAATCACAAGTTTAGCAGCGAGACAATCACTGGTGTGAAGAAGCACAGCTACAAGATGCTAGCACACGGTTAATATAAATATTCACTCCATTGTGTATTTTTTTATGCTGCATCCTTACCAATATGTGTGCCTCCATATATGCTTCCCTACTATACGTAGCCATAAAGTAAACAAAAGAAAGCAGTAGACAGTCAGATATTGTTCAGAAACCCTGCAGTCTCCTCTCCTGGGAAATAATAGCAGCACAATGAATAGAAAATCTGGCAGCCATCAATGCAGGATGATGGCTCCGACCCTGATCTCGGCATTTTCTGCAAAACCCAGACTGGATGGATGCACACACTATGCCAGAAGCAGCCTCCTTCTGCTTGCATCACCCTAGGAAGCACTGCATAACTAAGCATCAGCTATCAGGGCATAACTGTATAACTTTTCCCTGCTTTTCATCTGCAGGAGTCATATTCAGGGTGTTACAGGAGTGGTGGCTACAAGCTGATGGTGTCTAAGGCCAAGAGTTTCCTCTGGCACATAAGATCTACCTTAGTTTATGGAAAAGCTTTCCTATTCAGAGGCTTGTGCTGACTGGAACACTGGGTTGTTTCTGCCCTATTAATCATCCTTCTTTTGGCTGGTACAAGCTGTAGAAGAGCCCTTGCTCAATCCCTTAGCTCACAGTCAGCTGGCAAGTACAATGAGTGTCTCTTCAATTTACTAATTCCCTGGTGCTGGAGTCAAGTAATTTGGCTCTCTATCCAAATCCAGTGTGAATGCGCTGTCACAAAATTCTGCTGGGCTCTGGAATAGGGAGCTCAGGTTTTTCTCCCTGGTGTCAGGCATATCTACACTGCTACTTTGCACAGAAGAGAATTGTCTCCTTCTGCTATTAGGCAACAAAAGTAGAAGATGGGAGCAGCCCTAACAAGAATCAACAAGAAGAGAACAGGCAAACAAAGGATAAAGAATATTAGGGGACTACATCAGAGTAAATGCCACTCGCGAATTCCCAATACACCTCTTTCCAGACCTTTCTCACAATTTCCAGACTAGCAAATCAGCACAGTAATCTTTCCTGTGTGCCACACAGACACCTTAGTCCTCATCTGCAGCAGTTCACACAAACAGAGAGAACAAGAGGTTGCCACAAATGCATCCCCTCAATATATGGCCTCACAGCTCTTTTGGTGGGAGCTGAGCACATGAAAAGGCAGCCCCTGCTCCCCAGGTTTGGTGCCTAAGTTAACACATCTCACTGGGGACAGAAGAGACAGCTGGCATGACTCAGCACCATGAAAGAGGGTCAGATCTCAGCACTGAAAGGTGAAGTGTGCAGCTGTCTTGTCATGTGGCTGTTATCCAAAGTGTAAACCATTGCCCTGTTTTAATAAATGTCTGATTATTCATGCTAAGATTCATGAGTAACCATGTGTGATGTATAAACAAAGGCTCCCCAGATTTATGTGCTTAATTTGGATGAAGGAGTATGAGAATGAGACAGTTTCTCAGGAGGAGGGAAATGGAGAAATAAAGGATGGAAATAGAGAAAATAGTATTTTTTTTTTTACAGGCTTGTTCATGGAAGGTCTAGATCAGTTCTCAGATTCAAACAAGCATGTCTGAAACAGCCATTTTAAAACCACTTTTAGGTGGAAATCACTGGGATTTTGCAGACCACATGAACCAAACAAAATTTGCTCAAATTCAGCAAGCTTTCCAGTCATTTAATGCAGTCTGAATGGTAGGTTGTGTCTGAGTGCCTGACAGCCCTGCTTAGGTATCATCAAAGCAGAAGGCATAAGAAGGGAAAATTCTGTCTTTTTTAATAACTATTGAGGTAATGATGCTTCTTATCACTTTGATCTTACACCTCCTCCGAGTACTGGAACTGTGTTTGCTAACTGAACTGAAAATTAACTGTTGCTTGCAGCCACGCAAGGCATGGGCATGGAAAACATCTCTTACCCCTGACGTTGCTCCACGGAACTCATTCAGCTTTTTCTTGAGCTGCAGGCAGTGTTCGTAGTCATTTCCCACATCACCTACATTAATCATGACCTCCTGGGGAAATAAGCAGCAAACAAACAAATATTTAGGTGAAGAGTACAAGAACACAGCAACTCCCAATGTTTATCCTGATGCAATAAGTTCTGTGATTTGTCTATAAATCACCGACCTACAGCTTCTGAAATAGTCTCTTCTGATCTTTAGATAATTATGAGGCTTGATCCCAGCTCCTTTTTAGATTTACTGCTGGCTATGGAAGCAACCTCTGAATGAAAGCAATTCTTCCTTCACTCTTACAAAGAGAAACTTTCAGATCTGATATACAATGAGACTGAAAGCCAGTTGCCAAATTCATCAAGTCTCTTCCATGCTAATCTGCTTTCATTTTTCCATTTTTCCATGCTAATTTTCTTTCATTTCATTTCATTAGGGACACAAGAGATGGCCACAAATAATCACAAACTCTTCATGTGCACAGTTTACACGAGAAGCTGTGCTAATACTGCCCAACTGACCCTAGTACGGACAGATTCCACAGAATTTGTTGAATCATTCCTTTCATATTGTTTGTAGAACATGTCATGATTCTTCCAGGCAAAAATCACTAAGCAAATATCCTGGAAGATGACACATTTATCAGAATGTCATTGCTTAATTGCAAGTCTTTACTGTGCTGCTTGGGTTAAATACTAAAATCCGCTTGCCTTCTCCCTGATCCAGGCTTCCACCTGGTCCACCTTCTGGAGAAATTCTAGGAAGTCCCGACTGTCCTCCAGCATCTTTCCACGAGCAGTAACAGCTCTCTTCAACTTCTCCCAGTGCTCCTGAAGCATGCGAACTTGGCGACGGATCTCTCCTGATTTTGGGTGGCCTTTTGATATCAGGGCTTCTCCTTTCTTCACATTCAGAAGAAGAAATTAGAAATTAAACTTTCCACAAATTTTTAATGGGATTACCATGTTACATGACCTTTCTAGGAGGACTCTTTCACCTTCATAACCTGGATTGAACAATAGATTACTAATATTTATTCTTTTCATCCAAATTATAAAGCCAGCTGGAAAGCTTGTATGTATGGAAGGAATTTAGAATCATAGAACACTGGAATTTGAATATTTCCCTGCCAAGAAAGATTTCATGGAATGGGAACACCAAGTATTACAGATGACTGTGCCCTTTAGCTATATGATTCACCCAGTTCCAACAAGAATGTTCACAAATTGGGCATGAAATCCTATTTGTCTTCTGCAGGAGTAATCACGTCAGGCAGGGAAGAAGTCAGTTTCTATATTCTTATTTAGGTTATAAGGAAAGACAGAAGCTCCCTGGATAGAGCAATAAAGTATCTCCCTGTTGTAAATTAACAGTGTTACATTTCCATGGCAAAGCAACTGAGTTCTTGTCACACCATTAGGAAAATTGATGCAGAAGTGAGGACAAAGCTACTCTTCCTTTTCATTTCATCAGTCTATCCTTCTTTGGATGAGCAGTAATAATCTCTAGAAACACTAACAGAGTGAGAGGGTTACCTTATTAACAGCTGTGATGATTGCTTCATTCGCTAGAATCTCTGCCTCAAAGACTTGATGTTTCTGCAGCAGCTTCATCTTGTCCTGCAGGTTGCTGGGGTCTGGCATGGAAGGATCCTCCAGCTTCTGCATGCGCTCACTGATCCAATCTTCTGCCTGCAGCCGTGAGAGGCACCCAGGTTAGCACAACAACTACCTGGGATCTCGGGGCCTCCTCCCAGGATATGTCACTATTGTCTGAAGTGTCTGTGCCTGGGCTGGATAGATGGAGTGGGAGCTGACAGCTGAGATGACTCTCCAGTTTCTGAATTTATTTTACTTTGTTAAAAGCAGGTAGAAGAGAAACTAATTTTTATCTGACCACAGGAGTAATGAAAAATTCCTTGAATACATCAGATTTTATCACAAGGCATAAACAGATTATACAAACTTCTAGATTATATACAGAGAATCCTTGAGCCTTAACATGCTATACATTTAAAATGAGATTATGAGCACTGAGTCTGAGGTTTTAGGGCTCTGAGTTTCATCTGGTATCTCTGTCACTGACCTCCCTGCAAACTGAGTAAAGATTCTTTCAAACTCAGTGCCTCACCTATAAAACAGCTCTAACATTTCATCATGTCTGTGATGTTGTGAGACCTAAATGAAAATGCAAAGCAAATAAAGATTTATTGAGGGGGTCCAAGCACTAGTCAGATTATTTGACTCTATTTGGTTTTATACTTCATAAAATTCAAAATGGTCTGGTCAGGAATATCAGATTCAGAAAATCAGGTGATTTATGAGCTCTAACAAAGCAAAATTGATGTGTTTCTTTTAGGAAATTACTTTTTTAGGGGATTTAAAATTATGCAGAATAAAATGAAGACTAGGATAGCATGTTTTCCACAATTTTCTTTAAGTTCTGCTGAACTTTAGCCCTTAGCACTGAAGGAAATATTTCCTGTCCATCAAAACACTGGGAATTGAACACTTGATCTAACATTGTAACTGATCCTGTTGTCCTCAGAGCACTGAAGTAATGTAATGTTTTGACAACACAAGAGCTGCAAATTGAAGGGCATCTTTATTAGTTTCAAAATATCTTGGCTGTCCTTGTGGAACTGTGTACTACATGCACACAAGGCTTGTCAGCTGGAGGATTTTCTCTGTTAATTAATGATTTGAAATGTTGTTCCAGCTGCCGAGATTCTATAAACAATAACAGAAGTAGCTTTCACTAGCAGCATGCTCTCCAGACACTGTTTCCCTCCAAAGTAGGGTTAGAGACTCAAACAGGCCATCTCCAACTTGCCCAGGACTACACACTGTCATCTGCTGCCTTTGTTTCCAGCACCCTCCTCGATGGCCTTCTCCCACTCCCAGCCACACATTAGTGCTTTGATGTCACTTAAGAGACTCTCCATTTGAATGGAAGGCTCATCCATACAGTCAGGATGAGAAACACACCAATCCCCAGGATAAAGCCGCTTTAAGGTCGATTTCTCTCCTACTTTTTAATTAGAAGCAGTGGCTTTAATGACAGACTGAACATCTGCACTCTTAGTGGCTTGGTTTATTTTAAGGCTTGTCTAAGGCAGCTCTAGAGAATGAGGGATCCTTCTCCTGGCCTCGTGCCCACATTCAGATGTGAAGAAAAGCTGATCTGTTTTCCCAAGGTCTTTCTATGGAAGATGATTATCTTAATGGTTATCTGGATAGGTATTTTCACCTATTAAAGACAACAGTAAGACTAGTGTTATGGTCAATACAGGCACAAGACCAGACTTATTTCTATGGGAATCATAAAAAATGTGGGCATTACCAATTTAGAAACTTACATTTTCAAACTATGTGTTACTGCAACCTACTGATCACAAACTGTTTGTAAATAACACTGATTTTTAATGACAGAAGTATGTAAAGCATAAGGGGATGTGCCCACTCCAGACATCTAGAGATAACAACTAATTCTCTCTCACTCCCCTAAGATAAAGATATAAATGGTTTTTTATTCTTATGTACAGGGTGAAAGGGAAGGAAAGTACTACTACTATGTTGAGCAAGTTTCAGAGACAGTGTTAAAACTCAGAGCCGGCTTTAGAAGTCACAACTTTTAACTTTATAATATTTCTTCTGCAATAATTTAAATACACATATTTCTAAGCAACAACTTGCACATTTGCCTTCCACAGTAACACTGAGCTACAGACTTCTTGGCAATAGGGTAGTCTGTAAGTCTGTCTCACTTCTTTGTGTGAGACAAAAGCACCATATTTCTACTGTAGAAGGGCAAGTCTTATTTTGTAAACTGTATGTGATCTCTTGAGTTAATCATTGTGGGTCATTATACTAATGTGTGTGGTTCTCTTTGTAATTACTTCTAGAGAGTAACTAGGAGAATTTTAATGATGACAGTGATCACTATATTCTGCTGACACAAAAGAATTCTGTTTGATCAATAGAAATTATTTAACATGCTTGCAGGATAGAGAGTTTTCAGGGGTATTGTTCTGAGCTATGGGTATTGTTCTCTTAATAAGTAAGAATAAGCAATGACCTAATTGATTTCGCAGCTAAACTCAAAACTTGTCTTTGAATTTAACATTCCTGTGGGAGCCATTCTCACAGATGAACTTGTACATACCCAGAATATAATTGAAATAAAAATAAACATTCCACTCTGTCCAGCAATGAGAAATAAAGATTTTACTGTAAGATTTTTCGTTTTTAATTCCTTGGTGACATTCACATTCTACAGCAGTAGGCAACGATTCTAGATTGGTGAGGTAAATAAGCAGGTGACTTGAGAGCAAAAACTCCCCAAAGAGCTCTTGGCTGAATTTATGTGGAGAAAGTGCATGAGAACAGGGAAATGTTCCTCACTATGCAGGGCCAAATCTTCTGCTCTAAGTGTGTGATTCAAGAATGAAGGTGGACCCCAGCCCAAGTGCTGATTTGACAATAACAGAGAGATGGAAAGAAACGCATAAGTATTCCTACCTAATGGGTTGATTGTATCTCTAGAAGGACACTGACAATTTCTCTACCAAGAGGACTTTGGCAGTCCCATGAATTTTGTGTCAGGGGTACACTGCTCTTTTGAAATTATAAGCCCTGTGCAATGCACCATCCAGTCCATCCACTCTCCTCTGCTAGTACAAAAGGTGGACAAGCCATTACTAGTGGATTGTCATTACTTTCCTATCATGTGATAGTAAAAGTATAACCAAATAATACAAATTAATATTTGCGTGTATAAATAATTTCAGAAAAAGAAAAACAAAGTATAGCTCTGGCTTTGTAATGTAGCCAAAGAAGAGGGTATTGAAATGTCTGACTATTTGGGAGTTGTGAGGAGTTCCAAATACTTAAAAAAAAAAA
>VZRF01013442.1:386745-571449 GCA_013396875.1 Vireo altiloquus
AGCAGTTGTATTATAGGCATTCATTCTCCTTTGGTGACAATCATAATTTGACCTGTGTCAGGACACTTGTCTTTTTCATGGGCTGGGAGGTGACCAACACCTGCAGATTTTCCTTAAACCATCGAGGGCTTTCCATGGGACCCAGCAGCAAAAGGAGTGGATACCAGAGCAGCAAGAGTGCTTGAAAATGTGCCCCTGGGTCTGTGTGCTCTTGTTTATGCCAGCGCCATTCTCAGTCACACGTGCTGCCCTTCGAAAGGCTGACCTAGTTTGTCTTTCCAACAGGACTGACAGAGCAGAGCTACTCAGTTACAGGGCTAAGGCCAGAACAGGCGGTAAACTGAGACCAGCATGTTCTACAGAGGCCAGGCTACAGCAGCTCAAGAGCAATGTTAAGCCACAGCAGTGTTTTGAAGGCCTTCAGTGAACATCCACTAACAAAGTTTGGTGCCCAGGCCATAATGCTTTCTGCTTTGTGTTCACCCTGATTTGAAATATATTTTCTTTCCCACCAAAGGAGAAATACATAGTAGCTTGCAGTTTTCCTTTCAACTGTTTTATTTTAGTAGAGCTTTTGATGAGTAAATGGGCTGTAATGGGCACAACACCACAACAGTAGTACAGTAACAGGAATGGCATTGGAGTATCCTCTTGCATGAGTGTGGCAGGCGTTGACATACCAGAGTAGATCTTGCATCTACCTCATAATGTCTGGCAAGAGTGAGCACTTCATCCAACAGAGGTAGGTGGTTCCTCTGCTTTACATCCCCATCCCAGTCTAAAACCCTCTTACCTCTTCCAAGTTCTGGTAGAAAAGTGCCAGAAGAAGGGCAGTCTGAAGCTTCTCTCTCCTGCTCTGGGATAGATCCTTGATCTGATGCTTCCTCTCATAAATGACATTCAGTTTCTGCTGAATCTTTTGCCCTTCCAGTCCATCAGCCTTTTCCAACCTGCTTGCCTGTTCTTGAAGAGACATCATCTGAGGAGGCAACAGATCTGAAATTACTTTTATGCTTCCAAGTGGTGTGAAAGAAACAAAATCAACCTCCTTTTCATAGATAAAAGATGCTCCTGTTATGTCTATGACATTATTGTCATTGGACTCTATTGTGCATCCTGGCTACATAAATGAATCAAAGCTGTAGCTCCAGGAGTCCCTGTGCCACTGATTATCCAGTGCAAGGAGTCATGGAGCAAGCACAACATCCACGAGTGCTCAGATTTTATTGCTTTCTGGAAACCAGGTGTTGGAACATAGCTCTCAATAAGAGCAATCACTCTGGCAGGGAGCTGGAAAGAGTTCTAGGAGCTGATTCCTTCTGGGGAACCCAGGCACAGCCCTAGGTTTAAGTTTAGCCCTCGCCTGGGTAAGCTAGAGCAGTGGCAACCACCCAGGCAGATTCCTTTAAATGCAGGTGAGCAATTCAGTCTCTATTCCAAAGGTGCAGAGAGTCTGCCCATTTGCATACCAAATGCATATTTAAGTACTTTGACAATTTTTTTTTAATGTCAAAATACCTACTGCAATTTGTAAAATACCTACTCTATTTTACTTGCTTTGAAAGTCACTATTTTTTAAATGAAAAAACCAGGAATTTCTGATATCCATAATACAGTATGGCCTGCTTTAAATATTTCTTCTTGTAAGTCCCATTATTCTGCTTGCTGAGTGGTTTTCCTATCTCTTGCAAGACAATATAGGCAGGAGCATTTTTGGCATGAAGTGTTCTGACAGTTGTTCTCCAAGGCTCTGCAACTTATTTCCCTAAGCTTCCCCATTTTATCTTTGGTTCGAGCATATCAGGCATATCAGGCATTTCACGCCTGTCACCAAGTCAATATGTTACCATATTAAAAAAGAAAAAAAGTATATGTATAATTTTAGCTCATTGAATTCTAGCTGAATTTTTTTTTTTACCTTCTCATCCTGTGATGACAGAAGCTTCTCAAAAGCCTCATGTTTCCTTATCAATTGTTCTACTTCATCTACAGACCTTCCGAGGTCACTGCTTTTCAAATAAACCTGTAAAAAAAAGTTTATTATTTTGCTCAGTGAATTAATTATATCATAATCTTGATTCATAAATAGTAGAAGAGGTATTAACTCTACTGCTGAGAGTAAACTTGAGAGGGAAAAAAGGAACCGAAGGCAACCAAAAGTGGAAATTAATTAGTAGATGTCCATGGCTTTGAGCAAGAAAGATAAGCATTAACAGGTCCAGCTAGGGAAAGTGACTTGTCAGTCCTTACCACAATCATTAAGTCACAAGGCAGTGAATTCCAGAGATCTAAGATGTCCTTGTAATCCCAACCAAGATCACTGCCACGTCTGACAGATGTCCATATGATTCCTTCTTAGAAGAGTTCCCATAACAGACACCTTGTAGCTTGCCTGAGCACCTTATTCCAGTGCTTTATTATGTCAACCATTAGCAGGATTTCCCAAATATCTAGCCTGAAAAATGCATGGCTATCAGTGCACCTTGTTACACACTGCCCTCTTCATCACACTCAGGAGATCATTCCTTTTGCTGCAGCCTTGTACATGTTTGCAGATTTTTGCATACTGGGATTTCTGTCTTCTCTAGGTTAAAACAACAGTGATCTGATCAATCACTCCACAACAGATGTGCCTTTTTGATTCTGATTATTCTTATTGCTTTCCTCTGGGTTTTCTCCATTTCTACTCATTTTAAGACTTGATGTCACAAGTGGCAATAAGTAATAAGGCTGCCAGAGTGAAGACTGTGAAGACAGCAGAATGCCTTTCGAGTTTCAATCTTCAGCATGTGCCTGTACATCATGCTTATCTTTTATATACCATGAACTCAAGTTCACCTTGCAATCGACTGTGAGCTTCCAGAAACTTTTCAGAAGAACTGCTGTCAGATCAGCTTGTCCTCATCCTGTATTTATGCAGCTGATTGTTCCTGAAAAAATGTCATAGCTTGCACCTGAACCAAGTACATTACATCTGTTATTTTTTCAGGCCATCATTTAAACTTGTCTGCATTAATTTTATTTACTGTCTGTTCTGACAATCTCTGATGCAGAAAGATCTTAGTCTAAAATAACAAGTACAGTTTTAAGGAATCTGACCTCTGCACCGTCTAACACTGTGCAAGTGTACACGTTTTTCACTTAATTCACACATGTCTCAGAGGCATTGCAGTGTTCCCTTACTCTGTTCTGGTGTTAAGAAAAATGACTGCCCAATTACTTGTCCCATACGTTCTGTTATACTCAGTTTCGCCAAATGCAAAAAGATAAAGACTATAGTTATCTACTATCAAGAAAAAATGATGATTTTCTGCAGTTTGGCAGAAATTTATTCTTTTTCATTGGATGTAATTGCCAACAGGCTCTTTTCTTGTTCAGCAATGAGACAACAGAAGGATAAAATCCCCAGTTACAGCCTCTGATGGGACATGAGCAAAGACTACCCATGGAAAAGGTTCACACTGAAGTGACTATGGCTGGACAGACTTTGGAAAATCAGACTGCTGCAAGGGATTGCATTTATCAGCAGTGTGTAGTAATGTGTAATCCATTTAGTGAGCTCATGGAATCACAAGTATTTGGACAAGGATGAAAAATTCCAAACAGTAACTTTGCCTGGGTAAAGTGCAACTAACAGATGGAAGAAGAATTTGAGATCAATGATATAGTGTGAAAGAATTAAGAGGCAGGAAAGAAACAGAACAGAATCAGTGAAACAACACAACTGCTAAATGTTTTGGAAAAGGGCTGGTAAAGGACATGGATAAATCTCTGCCTTTAAGCCATAGATGTGCACAGGAAAAAAAAACATCTGGAGAGATCACTCTTGCTTTGCAAAACATCACAGTCCTGTAGCAGTCTTACAGAGTGGTTTTTATAAGAGAGAAAAGATATTCTTTGGCAGCTACGTTAGAAAACCAGTCATGATGTTCATTCTCTGCACAGAAGTATTGGACAACTGTTTAACCCCACAGGGCATCTTCTGCAGGAGAGGCTTCCCAAGTGTGAGCCCATGTGCAGGGTAATCCACACCTACTTGTCAGGGTCTGACTGCACTAACAGGCCCTGGATGGACCCCTGCTCCCATTGGGGAATCTCTCTGAGGCTCAGCCCTGGACATCAGTCCCTCCTGGGCTGCAC
This sequence comes from Vireo altiloquus, assembly GCA_013396875.1. Lineage (NCBI taxonomy): Eukaryota > Metazoa > Chordata > Aves > Passeriformes > Vireonidae > Vireo > Vireo altiloquus. Next base: position 390,886 of record VZRF01013442.1, read on the forward strand.
TGATCCTGCCCTCATTGCCTTGGACAGACCCCACATTTCAGCCTTGCCTTGATGCTCTGATCTTCAGCTGCTTGATGGACTTTTTTACTGCTGCCACCTTGGTGGCTGTGGATAAAAAGACTGTCATCCAGACTTGATCTGATGTTTTGGCCCATTTTTGGGGAGTGAATATTTTGCACATACAGAAAAATGCACAGATAAATATCATGCCCAGATCAGATTTTCAAACTGCTCTATGCTAATCCATTCCCATCACAGTAATTACTGTCAAGAAGAGAGAAAGGCCACTGTACAACAGGCCTAAGTAAGTCTGGCCCATAAATTATGAGAATGTCTAAAGAATTAATGCCTCTGCTATGCCTCTGTGTTATACACAACCCCCACCAGAAGGTAGATACTGTCATTTAAACTTTAATCTTTTGATCTATCCTACTCATCAAGTGTATAAAATTATGAGAGATATATTTTTTAGAGTGTTATTTGATTTAGTTTGCTCTTCTGAAGAAATATGTGTGGGCTCCAGGTCAGTCTACTGTAATGCTTTATTAAATCACTTATAATTACCATCTATACTTACACTGCTGCTGTTAACACAGAAATAAAATGTTATCAGCTGAATCTACCTCACTGGTGTTTGGGGTACAGAGACACAGAGCCACATGCTGCATCTCTATTAAACACTGCTTTAAAAATACTATAGCTTCTTGATATATTTTGTGGTTTATCTACCATTTCTGGTCAAAAAAGGATTACCCCCAGGACTTTTATTAAGTAATTGTTAGCAGTGAAACTGGTACCTGAAGAAAGGGTCAGCTATTAGTTTTCCTGCTCGTATACCTCTGATGGAAGAAAAAGGCAAGGGACATCTACTGGTAAAGATGATTATTTTCCTTAGAGAAGGAGGACAGAGACATCTGAGAGCAGGGCCGTGGGGTGGTGATTGACAAGCAGCTGCCACTGGAGAGCTCAGTGCCTTGCTCCCACTGAAACCCACTAAACACAAATGACAGTGGGCATTCAAAGCTCAATTCCTTTGGATGGTACAGCAGTGGGAAAAAGTCCTCCTGGCTACTGAAAGCTTTGGACCAAGTCCTCCAAGTAGAAGTCAGTGCAAATGCTCTTGGCAACCAAAGTTTCAACATTGATAGGAAAACTGATGCTCAGGAAGAAAATTGCTGTGGAAGGGAAGTGACTGCATGTGTTGCGGGGGAAGCAATGGTGATGTGCTCAGAGGAAAGCAGCCCCTGTAGCACCAACAGTGCTGCTGCCTGGAGAGCTGCTGAGGTAAACATTTTCCATTTGTCTTTTATGCAGAAATCTTGTGACAGCCATTGCTATAATCAGAACCACAACATTTTTTTTCATTTAAGCATTTTTTATACCAGTCTGAAAGCAGAATAAAAATTGGCTCCCATGCCACAATGCTGGCCTGTCGCCAATTATATAATTTTTTGGCATATTTTTAGACAGGTCTCCTAACTCCTGCTTTGAACAAGACACATTGATTTCACATACAAAACACTGCATAGCTCTCGTCAGGTAACCTACCAGGGTCTCCCACAGCATACAGCAGGTATAAACTCTCGAACAAGTTTGTTTCTATTAGGAATCATGGCCCATCACTGGAAATTTAATATTCAGTTCCAAAAAGCGCAAAAGACTCAGCCACACACTATAAAACAGATTCATTTTTAAGCGAAGACTTCCAAAGATGCTTGAAACCATAAAATGGTTTTTGAGATTTCTGAGATTTTCTGGAATAAATTCTCAAGTTATTAGCAAGTTAAAGCATAGGAACAGAGGTTTTAACCCTACAGAACTGGAGGAAAGACCTATTTCTCAGTCCATTGCATAGTTTTTGCCACAAAGACCTCTTTCATACAAGTTAATGCAGAATTAAAAGCAAAGATTAAAAAGAAAATATTTAAAACAAACCAATACTATATACAGAGTTACGTGACAGCATCTGCCAAATCCAGCTTTTGGAGAAATACTGAATGAAACATTTTAGTCATTATCATAACTATGCTCTCTGGATGCCCCAACCTCGCATTTATAGGCACTGGAAAATGACACAGCCCCAAAAGAAATTTGTATTCCAAGATGAGCAGTTTTTATTTCTCTAGAATAGAATATATTTTAGGTATTTGTACAAATCCACTTCCTTCTTCTGCTTTTGCTGCTCACAGCATAACAAACTCCACAGATTTTGCCCCTCACAGTCTGCCATGGGGTTGCTGCTGAGATTGCTGGAACTCCACAAAAAATTTTTCTGCTCTAACCATGTACTAAAGCCTGAACTATTCCCACTTTTAAGAACCTTCTCTTAAAGCATGTAATCAAGTCCAAACTATCTGCCAAGACAGAGAAGAGTAAGGTTTGATTTGACTTAATTCTGATAAAAGTAAATACTAAAAAGGATTAATAAAAAAAATCCAAAATTTGCTTTAGCAAAGTAAGTAAATGTTCTTGCTACCATGAGTATATAAGGTTCACAAAAATGTTTTAGTATGCTTCATTTCAGTAAAAGTTGTAAGAAGGTATCATGCTATAACCACAAGAGGAATAAAACACACTGAAGTTGTTTATAGAAAGAAAACATACATTTTTTTCTATCATACTGACATGTATTATTGGCATCTGCTCTCACCATCTATATGCAAAATTCTAATGCTGTAGGTATTTACAATTTCCTTCCCTCCCCTCACTGCATGCTTCTCCTTGGCATAAGAATACAGTTATCTGATATCGGAGACGTATGTGGGGAAAATGCAAAGATAAAACTGGTATTTCTCCAATAACTGCTATGGTTCCTTCCTCACACCTATTTCCTCCTTCTTCAAAATTCGCAGTCTTAATCCCTACCATGTAAGTATTAGGTGTTAGACCAGAATCTTACGCCCTTAGAACACAATAATTTAAATATTTACTTATGAAACGTTTCTCTGAAAGCAGACTAAATTCCTCTGAAACTCCCCATAGTTTCACTGCTAGAAACTTTGCTGGGATATCCAAATTTGATTTGCTGTGGACAATAAATTCCCTTTGTTTCCCTCAGGAAAGGGTGGTACCTCTCCTTTTCTAAGAGGGGAAAAAAGTGATTTTTTCCTACATACTTAAATATTTTGGCTTTTGAAAACAAGCCTTTCTTTTAAAGTTACAAAACTAGGACTTAACCATTTAGAAATATAGCATCATTTGACAAGCAGGAAAACAAAAACAGTGAAACAGAAAAGAACTAAGAAAAACTACACTGAGGATTTTTTCCAGGTCCCAGACTGACTACAGAATCACAGAATTGACTAGGTTGGAAAAGACCTTTGAGACACCAAGTCCAACCAAGCAGAGAAGAAAACCAGTTTTTGTCTCTGAAGTCTTAACTCTTCAAAGTGCTGAGCACTATTGCCCAATCACGCGAAGTCTGCAAGCACTTGCACGCTGTGTTAACAACAGCCTTCTAATGGATAAAATGAAACTCCCGTTAAGTGCTTGGTCAGAGCAGAGTCCTTATCTTCACTCAGGATGGATCAAGCTGTAGCTACAGCCTCAGACACAGCAGAACCCAAGCAGTTTTCTCATTGTCTCCTTATCATCTCTAGAAAGTTGGAACACGGCAAGATGCATACAAAAAGAAATCCACATGGCTTGATTAAACACAACTTAGATCTTCTGTTTGCAAATGTTCCTAGAATGGAATGCAAATCTTCACCACTCTCCTCCCAGATCCAAAGGATGCAATGTTGACGGCAATAGATGGACACCCTGGCCCCTCTGTGTCTCTGTGAGTCGAAGCTGTGGTGTGAGCTGGTATATTTGTCACAAGGTTGTCAGGGCACACGCTTTGCACAGTGCATGCTTCCTGGGAAGGTCTCAAACCAGATCGTGTCCAATGGCTAGAAAGCAATCCTGAGCAGCAAACTGGGTTCACCGATAGAGAGAGGCCAGCTCCGATCTCCACAGGGTGAAAGGGTAGACCAGCTCTATCTGAATCATGTGTTTTGATAAAGACTGTTGGATTTGGGCTTCTTCTAAATTCTCTTACCACCTGGATAGGCATAGCAGTCCAAGGGGTGGCAAGTATCAGGGTAATTTTGGAAACCTTGTGGTGAGCAGGGGTTAGACCATCACATGGAGTCTTCCTAAACTCTGGCCTAGATGAGGGATAATTCTGAAAGACAATCAGCTCTGGATTTAAATTCTTGCTCATAATCTCATTGCCACTAGCTGAATTTTCTCTTCCAGTCAGCACAGCCGGGGACAGCCATATATCTCTGGATAAAGTCTGCTGGGGAAGGCCAGGATACTTCGAGGAAGTCACATGAAATCTTGTGATTTGAAGGGCTGGAGACCCACTTGAAGGGAAACCTTGTTTTGGTTTCTGGGATCGTGTTGGAAGACCAGAGGGAGTTTCAGGCACCTTGTCTAACTGAGGCATGAGCAGACTTGAATGAGCATGATGGCTTCCATGGGAACCTGCTCGAAAGGGCTTTATCGTCAGGCTGCACGTTGAAATGTAAAGCTTCATTGAAGTGTGGAGGTCTGACATTTGGACACTGCACTGGCTAGAGCCTTGTTGGGATGGCAGTGAATCACAGGGCTCCAGGGATGCATGCAGATTTTTGCTGTGGAGCATAGAAGCAGCTGGAATAGCAGGCAGATCAACGTCTAGGCGTGATGTCCAGCTTGACGGAGCATTGCAGGAAAGAACATCTGAGGGCAAAGATAGAGCAAGCTTCAAGGAATCACTTTTTCCAGGGGAAATACGATGAACGCTGTTTTCTCTTTTTGAATATTGCTTGTAAGATGCAGGTGTTGACTGAGTGCCAGACCTCTCACATCCATGGCCCCAAGGATCCTTGCAAGCGCTGGAACATGTGGATGTCTCATCAGAACTGACAGAGTGACTAGCACTCCCAAAACCTTTCCTCTGGTCTGTGTGTGCCAGGATGACATCTAGCCTTGAAGAGTAAGACACACTGCTGGCTGGTGAGATGGCATTTCCAGGAGCAAGCTCTGCAACTGATTGACCAGTGGGAGTATGCCAGGCTGGAGCTGGCGTCTTTTGAAAAGGCCTGTCCCTCACAGCAGATTCAAAAGGAGGAGGTGGGCTCATTCTACAGGAAGAAAGCAGCACTTCTGCAGTGGAGACATAGGTTGCAGGTGAAGGTTTGCAGCGATGGTCCCTGTATGACATTCTGAAGCTTAGTCCTAAATGATGCAAAATTCAAAGACACAGAAGCTTGCCTTTCCCCCTGTGCTTAAAACCAAGTCCTAATCCTTTTTCCTTTGGCACTGGAAATTTCCATTCTTCCTCTGAAGCAAAGTAATGAGAGATGAATAAACATTCTCCAGGAAAAAAGAAATGAACTAAAAAAATCCACATTCAAAATGAAAAATCTCAGCTCTTCTAAAACTGCTACCACCTCTTGTCATGTTTGCAAAGTGATATGAATGTGGGATGGGCTGAAAGATAAATTACAGAGCATACGGCTCTGCTCCCTGAGTGTTCTGACAGTGAGACTGCAGACAGAGTAGGAGGGAGCCAAAAGTGCCTGCCAGAGACTGCCTGCGAACTTGCTGTTATTTCATCTGTGAAAAAAAGAAAAGCAGCTAACCTGAGCAGAGGATCTGCTGCCGTGAAAAGATCAGAACAGAGCAGAGAGTGCTGAACACAGTTTCTGCTCAAAGCAAAAACGATTTTTTTTCTTCTTTCCCTTTTTCACCTGTTAATTGTCTGCACTCTGAATGACGAGATCTCAGTTTGCAGGTCTTAGAAGAGATTCCTACAGAAGTTCCATTTAATGGCACAGCTGAATTCATAAAAAAAATTAAAAAGAAAGATGTTTGCCTAATTTTCTTCACTTCTGCTCTGTTTTCTTTAGCACAGAACAATGGTAGATGATATTCTGCAGAAATCCTTTGAAGGCTTAAGTAACTTGGATGTAATATAAGATGCTGGCTTAAAGTCAAACCTGTCACAGTGGCACAGACAGCGAATGAAAGAGCAATTCTCAGTAGTAGTTCTTAGTTTAAAATACTCCTCTGTTACCTTCTTCCTTCCCCTGTTTCTTGCTTCTGCTCCGTAGCATATGAAGTACTGGCAAAATAGGATTGAAAAATTATGACATGCTTTCTTGCACAGACATTTTGCAGACATAAGAAGTGAAATGTACGTAACCGAGCATTGACTCAAACACAAAAGTCAGAAGAAATTTAAAGGGTGGAGACATTATTTCTATTTGTTTGCCTGATAGGAATGCTTTTTGAATGTGTGTTTTCTTTTGTCCTTTCTGAAAGCAGCAAATGATGAAATTCCCATTGGGAAAATGGTTTGAGAGTCTTCAGTTGATGCCTTGGCTGAGATTTTTGAAAAACTTGTTTGAAAGAACTGCTTTCCTATCATCCTGCTTGTCTGCATCACTATGCAGCCACACTTAACTCCATATAGTAGTAATAGAGTTCAATCCAAAAGGAATAGATTTCTCTTCCAAATGTTCTTCAACTTCAGAGAAGTGAAATACAAGTATTGACTAAGGAACCTCATTCCACTGTCAAATTGTTTATATTGATCTACACAGCAGATGGTGGCAGCTGCAAAAGACAGCTTGACTCTAAACTGTTGTCTGAGTGAAGGGCTGTTGGAAGGGACAGCCAAGTGTCCACACTTTACTGGACAGTAAAAGTTCCACCTTCTGGATGTTTAGTGTCAGTGAGGAAAAGTGAGTACCAGACTCCTTGGAAGTTCATAGAGAGGATACTATGGGAAGAAGATTCTGATAACAGAACTGCCCTTCATGGTCCTCAAGGTCACAATCTTCATTCTCAGGCTTTGTTTTGGCTGAAGAAACTTGTGGTTTCTGATCCCATCAGGAGAATTTACCTAGCCTCTGATAAACACCCACCCCTTTTGTGGCAGTCTACATCACAGCCTTTGGCAATGGCAAATTCATCTGAACAAAGATGTAATATGAAGTGCTATTTACATGTAGAGGGTGTGCTGGGGCCATACCAGAAATGTCAGGTGCATTACCATTTCATGTATGAGTAATACAGACTTTTGCAACCAGGACTCACAACTGACGGGCAAAAAAATCACCTATCCACAGCAGCTTCCTACACATTTACCTCTGCACTACGTAGAGCAAACAGATACTGTAGTGATACTGCCTCTGTGTGTTGGCTGATATCAATTAAATGAAAAGAGAAAAAATACTGTGGCCAAACTTTTGTAGAGTTTACATTTTCCCTGATAAGCATCTATGCAGGAGCTTAACAATAATGTATCACTGCTTGATAGGGAATTGGGATAGGTATAATGCAAATCATGTCATTTGCTATATAAGCAACAAATAGTGGGCAGAACTATGTAATATTTTACTCCAGAAATCTGAACCTAGGTAAAACTCTCTGTTTCATGTCACAAACTCCAGAATGCAGATCACACTAAAGAACCAATTATAAGGAATTATGCAAACATGCATTTCCTTCAAGGAAGGAGTAGCAGAAAGCTCCAGGCCCATGTGCCACAAAGGGTTAAGTATCACTGCATGGCACAACTCAGAGTCAGTTTCCAAAAGAATTTAGGCAAAGCACTGGTAGAAAACAGAGCCCAGCACAAAATGAGAGCCATTATATTTTGCTGTCAGTGGTCTTGGAGAATTAAGGATTATTTTCCCTAATGAAAAATGACCCAGAGGTGCAACCTCCTCCAGCATTGCGTCAATCCCTCAGTTTGGCAGCCTGCAACCCAGTGATGTGGTTTGCATGCCAAGTCTCAGCACAATTGCAGCAATCCATCAATTCATGAATTTGCAGAGTGACTGCACTCAGTTCTGTAATAGCAAATGCCAGACCTCAAACTGCAACCTTTTAAAACAGTTATATGAATCAAAGAAAGTGCAAGAATGACAAAATATAATTCAATAATGGTGAAAAAATCAATCTATTTCAAGAGCTGCAAAATGATGGTAATAAGAACATCCTTCTGTCTCTTTGCATTAATTGTATCTGCCCTCTTTTTTCATGACAGCTCCTATTTCACTAACTTGTTTTTCTCAACTGCATCAAACAGAAGTTAATACTCCTTACAAACACTTTCATTGTTGTTCCACACACTCCTATCAATGCCCTTGCTGAACTGAGAAGTCAATTCACTTTCCTGTATTAACTCACACTGCCAACATCTATTTTCCACTGATTGCATTTTCCCACCATAACTCTCAGCCTGAGGTGAGAATTCCAGCAACACCTGCAAAGTAAACTCCCTTCAAACCCTCTTTACAATTTCCTTTCTCTTTGGAGCCTACAAAATTTGCCAGTGGTTAAGCAGCTGGCATGCTGAGATCTGTTTATAAAGTGAAACTAATATTGGACTTTTGTCTCCCTCTTCTGTTGTGACTCTCTTACGTTCCCTCTTATGTTTATTTGCAGTGAATTATCTTTTGGGTAAGGTTCATCTCTTTGTTTCTGTTCCACACCTAAGCCCCATGAGAATGGAGAGCATCTTGTACATTGCTACAGTCTCCAAGTGACACACAACACAAACAAGACCAATAAAAGAGACTGTCTTGTCTGTACACAGACACAAGAATTTCAAGCTGTAGGTGAACAGTAGTGTCCTTTTTAGTTAAAAGAGTTCACATGCTTGAAGAGTTTAACTGCTTATTTCAAGTTTGAAATTTGCTCACCTCCTGTGAGTTGAGGAGCATGTCAAGGTGATCCCAATCCTTGTAGAACATTTGTTCTTGGTGTATTTTTTCCAGCCACTCCTTCTTCTCTCTCCACGCATCGTACACATTTTTCTTCTCTTCCAACAAAGCCTGTAGCTTCTGCTGAATCTGAACAAAATTTCCAGTTAAAAACTCATGTTGTTCTTCATATCCCTTGGACACGGGTAAATTGGGAGGATAAAAGATTAAGTGGCATGGTGGATAATCCTTTTAAATTGTAAGAAAATTATTAAACAGAAAAAACGTGGAACAAGTTCTAGCACTACTGTTTGGGCAGAGAGATAATCAGAGGTGCCTCATTTCAGCAATGGAGAAGTGCTCCTTACAGCATGGACAGCAGTCCAAACCAAGAGCAAAAAAGGTAACTGTTTCTCAAGTGTGACTTAGAGAACCAGATCCTAATTCTTCATTATTGTTAAGCATTGTGCGCTATTACAGCACTTCAAAATTTTATGTGACAGATGTTAAAATAAAAATTATCAAAATAGGATATTTTTCTAGGCAGTGAATACATGCCACAAGGTTAGACTTCACATAATTTCAGATCTCAAGCATTGTATATCACAGGTTTTCTATAAATGATTTTTCCTACCTTTTTCTACAGGCAAAGGAATTTATAGTCAGCAAGATTTCTAGTTACCAGTCATACAAATATTCAGCAAATTTTCAGGAAATAGGTTGGTGAGATGGGAGAGTAACTTGCAGAAACTCTGCATTTTTCTGAAGATATTCAAGAGACATGTTAATGAATTGTCAGGGGAGAAATGAACTGGTAGGTACTGGGAAAGAAATAAATGCTGTGAGAATCTTGGAAGCTTTTTGTCTTGAGTAAACTGACATTTTGACTTAAATCTTTCATTTCCAGGGAGTATATTTTACTGGTGTCATTCTTTACTACAGAAAATATTTCAATCTTTAAACTCTCTCATATGTTTGAGCATTTTCATTCTTTGGTTGACAGGTTTTTGTCCAGACTATTCTGGTGTGGATATATCACTGTAATATGAAGCGCAGCATTTGTGTGAAAATCTAGTTTGGGAAGTTGGCACAATTGACTCCATTGCTCAGAACATGGTGACCTTCTTGAATAAGTCCAGCTCTGCTGCAGGGGACCTTCAGGAGAAACCTCCACACATCTACTGCTGAAGTAGGAAATGGAACTGATGTTTTGTGCCCAAGCTAGGGAACACACTGAGGCAAATACAGGTCATGCACATGTTTTTTTATCTCATGGTGTGATACCATATAGAACCATAGTTACATTGGGGTACAGTAGCTGAATATGTACGACTGCAGTCAGAGGAGTTTCAATTACCTCTTTTGATGGCATTTCCTCATCTTGCAGGAGGGACTGTCCTAGCTGTACAACATCACTGTACTTCTCTTCTCGTGCTTCGATCTCTGCCAGTAGCTGCTGATGCTGAGTGAGTCTCAGGCTGCTAGTAGATATGTCCCGAATAGTCTCCTTGGCTCTCATTTCCCTTATTACTTCTGCTGTCCATAAGAAATAGTCCCACACCTGGAACCCAAGAAAACATCAAAATTGAGGTTAGGGCTCAAGCTTGGGTTAGCAGGCAGGAAAATTATAGGCTGACTCGTTAAGTGGAAAATAAGCAATAAAATCATAGATAAGAAATAAAATATTTCATTAGTGCTTAGAGTATTTCTATGAATTTTATAAGGGCGGATAATACAACTGCTGGAATTTCTATGTACTGTGTTACATGTTTGTAACATCATAATCATAATCAAACAGTCATACCACATCAGTGACAGCATGATATAATTTATTGCCCTTTAGTCCACCTTTCCTTAGGTGTTTTCTGATGCTATTCCTTCATAAAGGATAAAGCAGTATCATCCTACTTTTCTGTGAAAGCTTTGTCTAATCCAAGTCTAGTTGAAAATTAGGTTGTGCACATATTCTAAAATGAGAGTGAGAATTTTCAGGTGAAAAAAATGCACTCTAATAGAAGTGGGAAAAGGGTAAACCACAGGTCTGAAAAAATTGCATGAGCATATCAGGTACGCATATTCAGCTCTTGGTTTGTGGAACTCTAGGACTGAGATTGGGAGGAGCAAGTATGTCATGCTAGTTTACTTTCAAAATCTGATGAACCAATAAATATATTTGCAATAACTTAAAATGTCTGAAGCATTCTGCTGAAGCAATTATGAGCAAGAAAATTCTAAAACAAATCCCTGAGGATTATTTTCTGACTGTGATTGAAGAAAATTGTGCAGACAATAATTTTATATTCTCTCTATGTCTTTTCCTCCACTTGATTCTACACCTTCAGCAGCAGCTTACTTTAGGCATCTTATTTGAATCTGCAGTAGGAGTTTTGCTCTTGGTAAAATCTAGGACTGTGAGGGATAAACAAGGGATTATATATGATGCTTAAGTTTTGCTATAGTTTAACTATGTTTGGATTAGTCTATTCAATTTTGAGGTAGTTAATGGTCTTTCAGGTTTGTAAAATGTATTTTAAAAGACTATTATTTATAGTAAGAAAAATTCTCTTTTACTGCAGAAAACTAAAAATTTTCTCTTTTAAATGGTTGCTGGCTTTTCCACTGAAGGAAACCACGTAATGGAAATAGATTCTTGGCTGCTGCATTTCACCCATAGATTTTTGTTCATGTTATCAAAACCTTTTAGAGATAGCCAGGAAAAAAATTCAGAAAAGCACCACAAAATCGAAACTGGCCAATTTGGGGTCCCAAGTTTAGGCTTTAAAGCCAAGATACTGCTTTTTAAAAGCCAGTGAACACAGATACTACCACCAAGACTGTGGTCCTTTTAAAGGGGTCCCTGTAGTGCACACATGTTGGCACCATTCTGATTTGTAGAACTAATTCATTCACACAGCTGGATATCACTGTAGACACTGACATTCCACTTGGCACTGCAAATGTCTGAAACTCCTTGGGATTTTAAGCTAAGCATTAGGAAAAAATCCGTAAGCCTCAGGACATATAATGCAATGGAACAAGTCAAGAGCCAATAAGAGGTTACTGGACTGCCACTGCCAGCAATATTAAGGGATAGAGTAGGCATCGGTCTGCAGGAAACTCCTAAGCAGAACCTGGCTGAGATCATGCAGATCATGGCACAAACTTCAGGATAAGAGCCTCAGATCATTCAGAAATGCTTTGAGTCTGTCTACACTCATCTTTCTTGCCAGAGTTCCATGGAAGATTTGAAGCTGTACAATGTATTGTCAGTTAGGCCCAGCCCTGCTATTTGGTGTACATTAAAATTGTACTTGATGGGGTGTAAGGAGATACACCAGATGATTGTGCAGATATCTCATTTTATGGAAATTGATTTTTTTGTTTGTTTGTTTCACTTAATCCGTGCATAAGTTTTTTAATGAGAAAGCCCTGTGGACTGCATATGAATAATACTATGAAAAAAAAGTACTTTGAAAGCTGCAACTAACATCAAGTTTGTGCAACTCTTGGCAGAACTGAAAGAGGAAAGGTAACAAAGTTTCCTCTTTGTATTCAGCAGTTTGGATGATACTCTGCAGCAAAGTTGTTCTAACCTACCTGATTACTGAAATGCTTACAGGTATTAGCCATGGCTGCATGATCCTGCCTTGTCACATCTGGGCAGAAAGACAGGTTTACCAAACTGCAGAGCCAGCTCTTCACTTCTTCAGGAATTATTGTCGGGAAAGGAGGTGAAAATTGAGAGGATTTGGAATACTTTTTGCCATTAGACTGACATCAAAGAGACAGGGAGTTCCCTCAGACGTAGTCCCATCTAGACACATCACTGAGAATAAGGTCACCTGGCTTTGTCATTTTGTTTTATGATGTTAAGAGTCATGAAGATCAAAGGACACATTGGCAGAGTGAGAAATGAGCTGCAGATTTGTCATTCGGACCACAGGATGCATCACACATTTTGGACAAAATTCAAACCAAAGGTGTTTTATATCATCCCATCAATAACAATTAGAATAACTCTCCCACAGGATGGGAACAACTTTACATTTTCTAGCTGAATTCAAAAACTAAATTTATGGAGTAAGTTATGAAGTAAATCAATAAAGAAGTGAACTCTGAGTGACTACATTTTCTTAAATCCACCAAGATCCACTTCCTGATGAAGATGCCTCCAGGTTGAAGACTTCAAGAATCTCTGATAGAAGATAATTCTAAAAGTTTGCCTTGTTCTTCCTATCAGTCCTAGAGACTCTTAGAAAGACAGTGGGCAAATGAACTTTTCACCTACATCAGTAGAATCACAGTAATTTTCCCCATCAACAGTCCTGCACATGATAATGGAACTTACTACAGTTAAAAAACAAACCAAGCAAATCCTTAAAAACCCCAAACTGCTCGGTCTCTAACAATATAATATTTATTTTTATAAAATATGACAAGTGATGCTGATTTAAACACTTATAAGAGACTTAAAGTGGATTAATCGAACGTTCAGATGCCTCTCATGCTAAAAAAAAATCCACATACACTCTGTTGTGGTCTTGATCCCAGATCACAACCCTAAGACAAACTTGCAGCAAGTTTTTTCCAGGTGAACATACTCTAGACATTCTCTGCATCCCACTGGAAACATAATGTGAACAACCAGACGTATCTTGAAATAACATAATAGTTACACCTGGAACAGTTCAAGAGTAAAAGAATGCAAATGTATTCTAGAAATCTACATTAGCAATTCCCTTCATGACATGAAGGGATGCTCCAGCTGGTTTAGCAGCTGCAATGCTTGCAGCAATAGCTACTGATTTGCAGCGGTGCAGCTCAAGTGCCTTCTCTGAGACTACTGACATTTGCAAGGCATTCCATGGCAAATCATAGCTCAGCGACCTGCTGAGCTCTTTGGAGACAAAGCTACCGTGCATTGCTGATCATGATGTTATGCTGATATACCCACGTCACTGTTCAAGCAACTTGAGAGGTTAGTGCAAAAATCAGTAAGTTATATCTGATACATTCCGTGAGTTAAGTTAACCAAGGCTTACTGCATGCCCTGAGAGAGAATGAACAAACTTTATGCATTATAAATGGGAGAGTAACATCTCTTTTTGTCACTCCTACTCAGTGGAAATTGCAAAGTCTTTGAAAAGATTACTGCTACTTCTGCAAAGCAGTGACTGCTTCTGAAAACTGACAGTTGCTCCTGGCACATCTAGATGTAAGCTTTCATTCTTACAGAAGGTAAAAAATCCTTATCCCGTAAAAAAGATCCTCATCCTATAAGATCTTTCTAAATATCTACAAGCAATAAATGCTCGACTGATAACACCGAGAGCACCTGCAGCCTTTTGCAGCTTGGAAGTGCACCTCTGTTTCACACCCACTGCAGGCAACCTTCCCCCGAGTATTGAGGGACCGAGGGCAGAAGTGCTTACATGTGCCTGAAACTCGTGAAGCTTGTAGGCTTGTTCCAGGAGTCTCCTGCGCAGTTCCACTTTGGCCTTCAGGGCCTTCCAGTTGGTCACTATTGCCTGCTGCTTTGCCTTCAGGTCTTCCACCTGCTTCTGGGAGCAATGGGGCAGCACGTGGTCTGCAGAGCGGATCAGCTCCTGCAGCTGTACTCAGGGGTGAAAGAAGAGGGTAAGAAGGAGAGTGTCATGGAGATCCTGCTAATATTAGAAAAGTTCTGATAAGGGCTATCTTTTCTGTACATGAAAATACAATTCAAGCAATGTTTTCTCAATTTTTTCTCGAACTGAACAAAAATCTTCTATAATTTCTGTTCTATGAAGTAATAGTGACATCCAGTGTTTGCCAAGGCTCATCACAACAGCGATTTTTCAGAGGCAGACAGATTTTGTTTTCCCTTTTTATTATAACATTTATTACATGAATAATGCAAGTAGTATTATAATTGCTATTATAATGCAAGTTATAGTCAACCATTCCTTTTTTTCATCACTGACCATACAGCTTAACTGTGACTACATTCTCTTCATGCATGTCTCATGCTTTTTTACCTTTAAAACTAACAAGCAGATGATGGGTCGATTCCAATGTTACTGCCCCAATGCCAAAATATGTGAGGCCCCTGATAAGTAATGCTGGGACAACTACTTCAGTGATCTCAATATAACTCATGCCATGTTTAATACTTTATATATTATTGTATACTATTACATGTATTAAACAAAGCAGTGAAGAGAAAGCTCATACTAGGTTTATTGGTCGTGTTGAAGACAATAAAATCTCCTATATACAAGATAGCTGTTTTCATGAGCTAAAATTTTTACATCTTTGTGTTATGATGCCTCCCCTTCTTTTTCACAGTCCAATTTGTATCAATATTAATTTTCTCTGCTTCTGGATTTTGCCTTGTAATCACTTGGAACACTTTGAAGAAGATGATAAGCATATCACAAAGCCTGGCATAACCCTGCTTTTCAAACCATGATCAAAAATATCCCTGTGAATCACTCCAATAGTCAGTAATTGTTACAGTACGTGTCTTATTTCAAAAGCTTTAATTACCTACTTTATTACTGACACCAGGCCTTTAATATATAAAAAACCCCAGAAAACCAGAGAAAATCCCTAGAGACTTCCAGGCCTTCTGTGAGAGACAGTAATAATTTGGTTCACAGTACCAAATTATTATTATGCTTGTCTTGGACACTTGTACTTTGGCTACACATTGAAGACCACAAGGGACTGTCATTACCTGCTGCTCGTTCCCAGAGAGCTCGTGCTCCAAGGCCACATGGTTCCGGAGCTGGGTTTGCACACCTCTCATGTCCTTAGCAACATCATCTGGAATACTTTTGGACTTCTCCTAGAAGGAAGAAATTAGAGAAAGCTTTGGGTTTTTTCCTACTTCCAAGCAAAACAAGCCTACATTAATAATCTTGGGTACTGTAACTCGTACTGCACACTTGAGGGCATTCTGAGTTACTCAGCTATGACAGGTAAAAGGAAGGCAGAAAAATTTCTCCTAGTAACTCACTTCTAAATATCTTAATGGTTAAACTATTCAAATGGATGGTTAGAAATGAAGGCTTGTGTCTTTCCTTGATCAGACAATACAAGAAAATGTCTTAGAGGCTTCATGTTGTGAATCAAACTTAAATAGCTACTACAGTGACAGTGAATTCTTAAAAGCAGCATTTCCAAACAACAGTTTCAGTCCATTCTTTGAGATACAGGTGGTCTTCCTGTGAACCATCTTTAGGTAAAATTTTATTTATAGATGCGCAAGAAAGATTACTGTAAAGATGAGAGAAACGGAGGGACCATTACATAAATGGGAACTTAAACATTTTTTTAATTCAACATAGGTTCTGAAGGGATTTAGTTGTTACCCATGCACTGGAAATGCATGCAAAAAGAAAAGGTATATCAGCTGGAGAACAGTGCTGTTGCTAGAATAAAATTATTAGAAACTTGTTCCAGGTCAATTAAGGGAAAGTTAGCAGAACATTTCTAACTTGGAGAAGTGCATTTCTGCAACAGAATTGCAGGCTAGTTTGGGATACCAACAATGCATCTTGGTAAGGTGCTATAAAAGGAGATGCATATTGTAGTTGCCTATATTATGATGGCACTGGAGTTGGTGACTTAAACAAGATCTTCTAGTGCTAGGTTCCTATGAGGATGAGCTTTCCCTGATAGACTTCTGACCAGGGTACACAGGAAGGGGTGGATGAGATGACTACTGTCCCTCCCTGGTGTGAAGATATTAACAACATGCAATGCAAGAAGGGTGTGGTGGTTGCCTGGACCAAACTCGGCATAGGGATAAACCAGCAGCTGGTCTGTGAAGTATTTCTGAACACTTAGTTGTCACTGTCTCAGCATTAACTACTTCATCACTGAAGTTAAATAGGCACCAGGTTCTGAAAATCCCAGCTGGTATACGGTGAAATATTATGTTTGATTTTCTATTATTGATAGGGGAAGAAAACAGGAATAACATGGTTGAATAGGGCAGCCTCTGCCAGCACAAACAAGTAGAAAATCCATCACATGTAACCAAACAAAGCCTTACTGCCTCGCAAACAGTGGAACCCCTTGGATCGCTGCCTCCTGTAAACATCTGCATTAGGGAAACCACACCTCTCATTACATCAGGGATGTTGTTTCTCTGTGAAATTCTTCAGGATGTTCAGATAAATCAGAAGGCTGAAGATTTTTTTGGGGACTTCTCCCCCTAGTTTTCACACTGGGATTGCTTGAAATTATTGCCAGAACCAGGCATTGGAACGAGAGGAAAAGATTTTTGGCCCAGCTTTTCACATCAGGTCACATGATTGCCTGACAGCCTTCCAGGCTAATGGTCACTGTAATCCAAACAAATGCCTTTTTCACAGGACAGCTCTTCAGCACACATAAAACTGCAACAGTGTACAAAGAACCACCATGGTAAGGCAGTAGTTTCTTAGGCCTGATGACTGCAAATAACATTACTGCATGCATTGCACTGTGAGGCAGCTTAATTCAAGCCCTGGTCTTCTCAGGTTTTCCCACAGATCAGCAACTCCAGCTCCCTCCAGTTTCACCAGTTGTTCTCCTAAGATAACCAGTCAAGAGTCTAAGGATTATCCAGGATTTTTTTTTTTTAATCTTAAGAGTAACCACAACAGCTTCTCACTGAGAATTTTTTTGAAGTCAGCAGTAAGAATGCTGAGAATCATAAGAGTGTTCCATAAAAAAAGCTGAAATAAATTTTGCATTATATGAGATTTTCCCAGTAATTTTTACCTCAATATGGGCCAGAGCATCTGTCAGATCTTGGTAACACTTGTGAGTCGCCTCAGCATCTCTCAGCCGCTCACCTCGTAATCTGGTCATTTCTAACAGCTCCTCCCAAGAGTTCCTTCAAGGTAGGATGGGGAAAAGAACGATGTAAAACATTAAACTAGCAATAAAGGAGACCAACAGTTTGAAGAAAGACTGAAAACAAAACCTCTTATTGCTTTGATTTTCATTCCTGCCATTAAATTCTGTTGGAGTGATTCTCTGAATGGCAGCATGTCCCTCACTCTCTCCTCCTGCCTGCTCCAGGAACTTAAAGAAATGGTCCTATTTAAGAGTTTCCCTCTCAATTGCACTTTTCAGGTTTTATATGCAGTACTTGGACAACTGAGTCATAGAATCATAGAATATCCTGAGTTGGAAAGACCCACAATGATCACTGAAGTTCTACTCCTGGCTCTGCACAGGACACCCCAAGAATTGCACCAAGTGCCTGAGAGCCTTGTCCAAACACTTCTTGCACTCTGTTGAGCTTAGTGCTGTGACCACTTCCCTGGGGAGCCTGTTCCAGTGCCCAACCACCCTCTGGGTGAAGAACATTGTCCTAATATCCAACTTAAACCTCCCCTGACACAACTTCAGGCCGTTCCCTTGGTCCTGTCACTGATAGTCAGAGAGAAGTGATCAATGTCTGCTACTCCTCTTCCCCTCATGGAAGTTGCAGACTGCAAAGAAGGTCTCCCTTCAGTCTCCTCCAGGCTGAACAGACCAAGTGACCTCAGCCACTCCTCATACGGCTTCCCCTCAATTCCCTTCACCATCTTTGTGGCCCTCCTTTGGACACTCTCTAGTAACTAATAACTGCCTTACACTGTGGTGACCACAACTGCCTGCAGACACACTTCTCCTTTGGGCCAGTTTGGACTGATGCCAGAACTAAGAAGCAAAGAGCATTTTAATGCTATTCTGCAGAACAGTCATGGCATTCAAACTCAAAAATAATCAATAAAAAGCATCTAAACGCTGAGTCTTTCATCTGGTGATCCTGTTTCAAAGGGCAAAGGAAGTTCACTCACCCTTACTTGTAAAGCAACTTACAAGAAGCCAAACCAGCAAGTAGATGTTTATTTTTAAATTAGGCAGGGAGCAACTGTATCAGTGAGCAAACCACATAGTTTGCAATTAGAGAATTAGGAGGACAGGACTTATCTTTTTCTAGTTTCTTGTTACTTCCTCCTCTTTGAGAGCAAATGGAAAGGACAAAGCACTTTAGAGCTAACACAAGGCTCTTACCTTAGTTGTTTCTGCATCTGCCGAATTTCCCAGGACTCAGAATACCCTTGGCTCAGCAAGTTGTCTGCCAGCTGCTGGAAAGCTACAACTCTTTTTCCAGCTGCTTCCAACTGGTGTTGGAATGTGTCATATTTGGCACAAAGTTGCTTTGGAAGGGAAAACAAGAATAATGAAAAAGACCCTTTTGAGTGCTCTCTTTTTCCAAATACACCT
This sequence comes from Vireo altiloquus, assembly GCA_013396875.1. Classification (NCBI taxonomy): domain Eukaryota; kingdom Metazoa; phylum Chordata; class Aves; order Passeriformes; family Vireonidae; genus Vireo; species Vireo altiloquus. The sequence goes on from VZRF01013442.1 coordinate 409,827, forward strand.
GCTCATCCATCAGAGCACAGCCAAAAACCAGCTATTAAGTTGATAATACTTAGAGATGGAGAAACTGCAGGGAATGGTTGGGTTCTACCTTCAAAGACCATGAGGTGCTTCAAATTCTTAGCAAAACATGAGATTTGTGATGCAGATGAGAGGCAGAAACATTATTATTAGGGATAGAAAAAAACATTCTATGTACAATGAATTTCGAATATTAAATTATGGGCTTTTACCTAATGAATGCAAATGTGTATTCAGTACTGTAAATGGATAATTTAGTCTTGAGGGCCTTTAAGGTTTAGGACACAAGGTATTTTGAAATAAATTACAGAAATGAAGACTCTGAATGTCTATTGATTCCTTACAGGCTGACATTAGATAGGTTTCTGTGCCCTGTGAAAAGGTATACCTATAGATGTCTCTACATCAGCAATCACAATTAAAAAAATCCTAAATGGATACTGTAATGAAATATCTGTGTGTTAAAAATAGAAAGGATTTGTTAAAAATAGAAAGGAAGGTGTAGATGTTTTAGCATGCAGTTGTTTCAGACACCTCAGCCCTCATGATAACAGGATGCAGTGCTGTCTGTTCTTCAATCCTTCCCACCCACTCTTCATCCTTTTCTCTTCCTATCTTCCAGTTATTTATATTTATTCCTTTCTCTGTCTTTTAAGTTTTCAAGGACGACCTCAGTATCTGTTTACACTCTCCCTACATTCAATTCATTTGATTTTTGATCTGTTACTCAAAAAACTCACCAAGACATGTTCATAATCATTTCCATAGTCTTCAGAGCTGGCTGTTTGTTTCTGTTGAGTGATCCAGTCCTCCAGATCTTCATATTCTCGTAGAAACTCATGCAAGACAAGAGTTTCATCGAGCCTCTTCCCTCTGTTGAGGGAAGGAGACAGGATAATGTAATTAGACCAAAGCAATATAGGAGAAGGGCAAACAATAATGTTCTTCCAATGAATCCCCAAAACTTCTCACCATCAAGATTCATTCTCTTTAATGAAAGAGCTGACTATTTCTCAAATTGGAAATTATGATTGTAGGATGAGAACTGTCAGCCAGGAGACATGCTCATCTCATTAGGTGGGTTTCCCAGCTGAGCACTGTGCCTATCTGAGCTCTTTCCCTGTTCTGTTTCTGATTTTGGTTGGGATTTGTTGTTGTTGCTTTTTGCTGGTTTTTTTACTTCCCATGAAAAAGAAAATCCTTTTTTTTTTTTTTTTTTCCCAGATCTGTCTTGATCTGTCTTTCTAAAGATAATTGAATTGCCTGTGAAAATGAGAAGGGAATCTTTCTGAGGAAATCTTTAGGAAAGCAGATAGTATGAAAGCCTTTTGCTGTAATTCTGCTCTTATTGCCTGTTTGGCAGAATTGCTGCAACATGTTACATATTTCAGATCGTCTAGATTATTTTATAATTCGGCCATACATGTGACAGGGCTTCCACAGCAAATAATGTATCAATTTTCCATCTTCTAGCACTGCCTGGTCATTGTGCAAATATTCCAGGAAAGAAGAATCTGTCTTCCCAGTTTGAATCACAAATGTTCATCACAAGAGAAGCAACCTGCTAAGAGTCCAGCCCAAGGAGAATGAAGATCAGAGGTACAACTGGAGCACCAATAAGGCACCACAAGACCCAGGTTAACATTTAGAAAGACTGAAAACAAAACATTTCTGTGTTCAACACACACAAATATTTTGGTATTTCTAGATTATTTCTTTTTCTGAACTTTTCATTCACAGGACTTTCTATTGATGCTTTTATTTTTTTCAACTGTAAACAAGAATAAAAATGCAAGATAAAACACTAGCATTTTCTTTAGGCTTAATTATTCCAGTATTCAGATTAATTAATTTGTTATTCTGCTTGCAGAGGCCCATTCCTTTTCTGAGTGAAATTTTTGTGGGGAAAAAATCGAAGTTGTTCAGATTTTTTTTCTTTCTGACAACAAACTAGAAATGTTAAAACCTTTTGTACAAGCCAACTATCCTGTTGTAAACATCTTGCTGTAAAAATAACTGAAAAAAAGTGAAATGAAAATTCATTCATTCAAGAATATTTATTGATTCAAGAATTATTCATTCAATCAGGAAGATTAAAAGCCTTCCTATACTAGCACAGTCACTGGGCACATAAATAAGTGTATCCATTGTCTCCCTTGCGATATGTAAAAATTAAATCATTTTCAAATAGTGTTAAGGGAAATTTCTATTTTTTCCTATTGATAGCAGATTCTAAATACCACGAATGTGGGTCAGAATCTGGCCCCTCAAGCATCAAATTGTAGGTATCAAATTCTTAATATGTAGCAAAATTCCTTGAATAAAATGCAGCGGTCTTGCTCAGTAAAATGCAAAGCTCATGAATGCACAAAATTATAATATAGAAATGAGCAATTTCCTAAATAAAATTGAAAAAAAGAGGAGATAATGAATATAATTTAATTATAAAATTATAATTATTAATGAAAACAGTATTAAAATTATAATTAAAAAATTATTTATAATACAATTAATGTAAATGCCAGTGAAGTAACTGGAGATATCCTTTATTGATTTCAGTGGGCTTTGACTCTAATCTGGGATCCAAGGGGCAGTTCTAGTTTATACCTTGCTGCTGCTAGCTCCTGTAACTCCTGGAGTCTTGAATGAACTTGTTCCTTTGGTGCATCAACCTCAACATACTGGATGGAGCCCGCAAGAGGAAGAGTTTGGGCGCTTTCACTCAGTTCTTGCAGCAATTCTTGGTAAATTGCAATCTCGTGCTCCAGTGCCTGACAAAGAAAAACAATGAATTGAGAGTCAGTTTCCCAAGATTCCCATTATTTGTGAACAGCCTAGAGTGTAGTGTTCGAGCCACTGAAAGAGAAATACTTTCGGGAAGGATGTGACATTTCCAAGACTTGATCAATTTTTGACTGTTTTCTAGCAACATTTTTTTAAAAAATTGTACAGAAATTCAAGCAAATTAGATGAATTAAGACAATTAGAACTTCCTGATGGAATACTAGGTAGACAAAAGTATTCCTGGATTAATACTTTATCTGTATCTTTGATTTTAGGAAAAAATTGTTAGGCTTCTGCATGCATCTGTTGAAACTGAAAAGCAGATAGTCAGTTTCGGCCTCAGAAAAATATAAGAATATTCACCATCCTCCTTTCCCCCATACTACATTTTTCCAAACATTTTAGTAAACTGCATTGATCTCTTCCGTCACTCTATCCACATGCAGACATATATCGATGCTAAATATCTTGTAGATCACTGGGCACTCAACTATCAATGAGACAAAAGAAATTTATGGCTGCAGAGAGACCAAAAGTTCAGGCTACCCTACAGAATTTAAGCTTATATAATTATATAATTTAAGCTTATACCTTATGTTTCTTGATGAGTTTCAGTGTTCCATCTTCATCTTTACCATAGTCCTCGCTTCTCACAAGTGGATATTTTTCTGCTATCCAAGCCTCCAGGTCTGAAGTATTCATTAAAAACTATGATTTAAAGAGAAAACAAGTGAGATTCTACTTCAACTTCCAAAACACTCATGTCACTTGTTTTTACCTAATAAATTCTAAATAGATGATGTGTTGTAAGGTTTATTGCAAAGTTTTATTAAATATTTAGTTCACTATTCTCTGTGAAATCATAAAAGAGTGAAGGGGTCACAGATGGAAGACTTCAGTGCAGGATAACTAATTGTATAATACCAGTGTTACATTTCTCCTTCCCCTGCCTGAGAAGTTCAAATCACTATAAGAATCAGGCTTCATAAGGTCTAGAGTGCTGAAAAGTGTTTTTACAGATAGAGGAAATAAGAACCAGATGATCAAATACCCCAGGGAACATACTTTAGCTGGGCCTGTGAATTCTGTGCAAATGTTTTCTATGTCTACGAAACTACATGTGCTATCTGAATAACTGCACTTCTACATGACCCACTGATGATTGAAAATTTGGATTATCAATATAAATACTTGCATGCAATTTTAAATTTTTTTTAAACAGGCTAAGCATGAAGGTCCAGAAGCCCATAGAAAAGAATAGAGCCAAAATCCCTAACTTGCTCTGAGAGTGAATGAATATTATCTGTTCCTCAGTATTATTTTATTGTCTGGAATCTTGTTGCCTGAAATGACTAAAGAATGGATAACACAAGAAATCCCCTCTTTTTTGATTTCCATGTCATAATTCTCCAATATGAAGGGTTAGTTCAGGATCCGTTACATTAATTAAGTCAAAGCCTAAGACTGTGCAAAGACAGAGAGGAAGGAGCTACTGCTAGGAGAAATGTGTGTTCTGTGCACAGCCACAGGGAGTGGGTGCGGAACCCGAGGGAAGCCTGTAGGGCAGCAGGTCTGGAGTGGGGCTGCATTCAACTGTGCAATCCAGCCCCTCATTCCCATGAGTCTGGACCCAAGCAACTGAAGAGAGTACCAGTCCCACCAAGGCTGGGTTTTTTATTCGCTTTAATGCTTTGGTCCTGTTGTTTGCCAAAGAAGCTACTGCGTAAGTTCTTTGCTTTAATTTGTACCTCCTGGAAGCCAACTGAGTGCTGCAGCTGCTTCATCCTTTCCTCACAGGATTTCTCCAAGCCCTGCCAGGCAGTCACAAGCTCCTGGCATTTCTCACTTATTTGCTGAGCTGATGGGTGCTGCCCTATGATCATTGTCTTTCCTTTATCCAGGACCCGCTGGACTTGCTGTTTGTGAGCATTCACTTCCGCCTGCAGCTCCTGGGAATGAGACAAAAGAAAAAATAGGAATAAAGGAAGGAAATGTGAGGACAAGTAAATTCTGTCATCTCCTAATCCTAGGCAAAATTGGCAGCTGGTGACAGTGAGCAGAGTACAGCAAATGGACTCCAGGACTGTCTTACTCCTACCACACTTGCAGCCTCGGCCACTGGTGCCAGCCCCTCACATAATACTCTGCTCTTGGTACTGCCATCGAGAGAGGAAGCAAGGGTATGTAAGGGAGCAGCACACATCCCTTAGCTTCTCTACACCAAAGTCCTCCTGGTGTCTTGTCTTTACCATGCTTCTGCTCCTTCCCCTGTCCAGCAGCCAGGGGGGTTTGGGAGATGGAGCAGATCACAGGATGAGAGACAAAGCTGGGGGAATCAGAAAAATAAAATATCCAAGAGGAGGAAGAGGCTGGAGGATGATGCAGAGAGAGACATGGCCATCAGTGCCATAAAAGTTATTGGACTACTGCTCCATGATCCCTACCCACTGGTTTTATAACCTTTCTCATGAAACTTGCAATTAAGGTGCTGAAAAATCCAGCATTGCTTGTGGTGCAGGACAGCTGAGGCACCCCTCCAGCCCTGAGGAACTGCTACAAAGAATCAAACTCCCCAGAAATTAGTATTAACCTATACTTATAAATACAGTAACTGTAGCTTGTTAAATCATTTTAAAAGCAGTACAGATTTAGAGCCTGTTATATGCTCTCCTAGAAAATCCACTATGCACAAACCTAAAGATTGCATGTACAATGAAGCAGTAAGCAACAAACTACAATAGGATGAGTATGAAACAGTCAAAATATTCAACCCAGATCCACTAACATGGGGAAAACTCTTTTTTTTCTATTTAGTGTCAGATACACTAGCTTTTTGTCTGCTTTTAATGGGAAGAGGTTTGCAATTTCTCAGATTATTAATACTCCATAGTATGACAAATTTTGCAGCTCTCACAGGAATGTTGTATTTGTTCTGAAAACCATCACCACACTGCTGACTTGTGTTGATCCACTGAACCATTTCAGCTGGGCTAGAGCTGGAATCAGTGAATGTACTCATTGGAAGTGTTGACTGTGCAGATGTAGGCTTGCAGGCTGGGGTGAAGTACAGTGTGCCACCATGCTATAATGCACTTGATTAAAGGAGTTACCTTGTGCTTTTGCAAGAGGTTTTGAGCCACATCCAAGGACTTCCCGCAGTTGGTGGAATGTGCAATAGGCAAGTGCTCATTGATCCAGTTCAGTTCCATGTCATGGTAATGGTAGAACTCATAAAGATCCACAGCAGCTTCCAGCAACTTACGCCTCTCATAAAGAGGTGCTTGCAAAGACTCAAACCTAGGGGTCATCCATTAAACATATGTTAAAACAAAGCTTTATCCTTGCTCTGCCAGGGAAGATAGGCTATGATACCATTGTGAAGATTTCAAAACACTGAACAATCCTTTGCAATTAAATTTCAATTGCTGGTACTGGCTGCACGTAAAAGGATCCTTTCTATGGAAGGCTACCTTTGGCAGGCAAACCTACATGATAACACTAAATGTAAGCAGAGAAAAGATTATTTACACTTTTAAAGTCCTAAGCTTGTCCTGTGATATATTGAATGCTGGATCACTGCACCTCTTCCAAAGCAGTGGATGACCTGTGGATAAGAAAGGGACTAAAGGAAGAGTGCAGCTTGCAAGGAGCAATGTTCAATCATTGAGGTTAAGGTGGGTCAACAGGCAGCTGTGTAGGTGCAGATCAAAGCATAGTTATGCTCCAGCTGGGAGGAGAAATCATTGCTCTGCACAGGTTAAACTTAATCAACCAAGAGAAGTTTTTAGAAGGTAGAACAAAAAATGCTATTTGTCATAAGAGGTGGGTAGAGACAAAAACCAGAGGGACACTGTACCTTTTCAGATATTTCTGTGTTTCATCCAGAATCCTCTGGGAGTCAAAGTGATTGGTGGCCATTTTCCTTGCATGAGATACAATGGCATTCATTTTCTCTGCCAGCTCACGTGTCTCATTTTCCAGCTGTCTGTGCTGCTTGAGTAGATCACGGCTGGAGCGCAAATCATGGCCTGTCTCAGATTCTTGAAGAACTCTCTCAATTTTTTCTATCTTCTTTTTGGCATCCTGCCAGGAAAAGATTACAGCATACTCACGCTGTCCTTTCAACATCATTTTCTTTCATTCCCTCCCTCCTATGACAGCTTCCTGGAAGCAATTTTTAAATCCAATGGTCCTTTCTTGGTAATATGATGGCTGGATGTCTCTAAGAGACACCTTCTGGTAATATTTTGTTTCGCAAACTATTTTGGAGTACTTTTCTCTCTGAGACACTAAAGAACATCATTGAAAACAGTCTCTTTGAAATAACTTCAGCAACATAATATTAAGGAGTCAAACAGTCTTCAAAGACTTCAGATTGTAGCTATAACACAACAGCAGTTCCATTCATAAGGGTCTCAGCACTGCTCCCAGGCATATTGTTCATGTATAAAATTTGACTGGATGACAATATGCTTAATACACTGCCATGCCTGTGGCCCCCAGACTGACTCCAGGCAAGCAGATATGTTTGCAGAGCTCTGACCCCTACAGAGCCTGTTTTTTTTTCCCAGTACTGGATGGCCACACAAGATGCAGCGTTGAGCCCAAGTTCAACAGCCTGATGCTTTGCTGGCACAGTTATCATGCTCATAACTCTGAAGTGAGCTTGGACAGCATAATATTTTATACATTATACAGTCTTTCCTGGGACTGTAGACAAAATGGAGACCTTAAAAACCACTTCGATCAGGATAATATTCTCCTGTTTTATGTGGTGTCCACACAATAGAGGAACCAGGCTCCTAGACCATTCCTCCCTTCTGTTCCTCATGACTTCCTGACCTGCAGCAGTTCCATGAGCTGCTCCTGCTGTCCAGCTTGTCTCAGCTTGTCACCTCGCTCTATCATCTTGCCATACAATTCCTTCCAGTTCTTTTGAAGCTCTGACATCTTCTTCTGGACAGAAACTGCAGCGTAGTGGTTGTCTTGAATCAATTGATTTCCTTTCTGGAGAAACATAACGCATCACTTTATTAGCAGATCAGCATCTATGAATTCTGGTACGAGATGGAAAACTTATCTCCAAAGCTGCCTTCACCTTTATCAGTGTTGTGAAGTGTTCCTCGTTAGCCAACATTTCCTTCTCAGCAGCCTCATGCCACTTCAGTTTGCGTAGAACATTTGTTGGATCACGATAGGATTCATCTGATGCAATCTTGTACTTCTCTTCCATCCATATCAAAAGCTCAGCAGCATCACGATTAAATTCCTTACAGAAAGCAAACAGGATTAAATTGATTTTACTAATGAAGAAGTATGATCTTGAACTATAGACGAGGTTTTAAGACGTCATAATATCTCTTGGTGCCTTTTTTATCACATTTACTAATCTGTTGCCTGTAATTACCAGTGAAGGTTTGCATCATTGATAGAATATTTTAACCAGAAGAGGATCAATCCTCCAGTATAACTTTGTATCTCAGAGCAGAAAGCTAAGTTTGGTGTCAAAACTTAGAGTATCTGTACTAATTTAAGGCCTAGAACAATAATAAGTAATGAGCAGAATAGGCAAAACACTCTGATGATATTTTTCATTAAAAATCTCCTTTTTTTTAAAATTTTGCTATGGTTATAGCTTTGTAAGTTTTATCACCAGCATATCACCTGCTTCCTGGAGAACAAAGCTCTGTCCCACAGCCAAAGAGAAAGTGAGCTGCAGCAGGAATGATCAGCAGTTTGAGTTTTTGTCTTGTATTAAGACAAAGGGTAAAATTCAAAATTCACAGGTGCCCGACCAAATCTGCTGTATCAGTTACCTGTAGCTGCAGGGAATCCAACAACCTCTGTTTTCTGTTGGCATTGCTTTGTATCAGCTGCTCCCACCTTCTCCGGAGAGTGACCATTCTCTCTTCAATCCTACCAAGAAAAACAGGAAGTCTAATGCTGTACTAACATTGGTTCCCTGTGTTTATGCTGCAGTCAAGACTGTGATATAAAGGTAGTCTAGTTCCAACAACTTTGCTGACAGGAAGAAAGGATACGTAGCCCTGTCCCATCACTGTGTTGGTGTCACCTGGAGAGCAGGTATTGCTTTCCAGCTGCTCTGGATTTACCTCTTGTATGGCTGCGTCACATTAGTGAATTGCAGTCATACACTGGAACATGGAGGCCTCCCTCTGTCCCAAATATTCCATAATATTGTTATATTATCTATACTTAACTAATAACCCTCTTTGATGTAACTGCAATGAGGCTTTGGAATGCCTTTCTAATGGTAGTAGTGCTGGCAAGAAATTAGATCTTAAGGGCACTTTTATAAATTTTTGGGGGGAGTGTTCAAGACATTATTACTTATGATCACAAGAACATGGTCTTCTGATTCAAGAGGTCCATTCTAACCTATTTCTAATTCTAGTTTGCAAAGGAAAGCCCTTACTAGATTCTAGTGTCTCTAGCACAGAAAAAGGTATTATAAGTAACAGTTCAGCTTTGAAAAAACCGAAAAGGACCTTCTCCTGAAGGGTTTTTCTTGTGAAGCCTTCAGTAACTTTTTAAAAGCAAACAGTATTTCTAATATACGATACTGATAAATGAAGGAATTCTTTTTCTGTAGGCATCTAATGAGCTCACTTTAAGAAAACCTTATCGCTGTAATGTATGATGCAAGACAAATTATTCTAATGGTCTGCCACTTTTACCCTCAAGCATTTCACCTATTTTTCCTGAGACCATAGGAAGTCAATTTTTTTAAAAAAAATTCCCTTTGCACCCTCGTCCATCAGACTGTGGATTTGAAGTCAACTGATTTTTCCTCAGGGAAAGTTTTTCCTTTCACCCTGACCACACTGAAAAATTTATTAAAGCTAAATAAAAAGGGAATGGGTTGAGACTCACACATGAGATGCAAAGTGCCCGCTCTCTAGTAGGTTCACCCCATTTTCATTGAGAGCTTCCACTCGTCTCTTCAGTGCCATCAGCAGTTGTTCAAATTCCTGATGTTGCTTCAGCAGGCTTCGAACAGCATCTACGTGGTCCTGCATTTGAGAAAGAAAATTTGATCAAGACTTTTCCTGCTCATATTGTTTCTGTAGCAGTGAAAAAGGATTTGGACCCTACTTTCCTTCTCCTCTTTCTGGCAGGAGATAGAGTGTACATTTTGCAGGAGCCTAAGGATGTTCAGGGCTACAAACAAGCAGCAGGTTTGTAACATATCTGGTTTCTTCGTTCTATGTTTCCATTACGGTTCCATTTTCACCTTTTAAGAAAGTCTACATTCTAAATTTCTGCCAGCACTTTGGCCCATTTAGGGATGTGCAATACAAAAGACTAACTAGTAAAATTTTATTCCACTCAGTTGATCTCAAAGTATCAATGTTTTGGGTTACAGCTGAAAATGTAAGAGGAGGTGAGACACCACAACCTCCTTCTTCAATGATTTTGTGAATATTGTCTGCATTTGTTTTTTCACTTCATATGCTATAATGTGCTTAAATTAATGAAAGAAAAAGCTTTTTTTTAAAAAAAAAGGTTATGTTTTTACTTGAAAAAAAATTGCTATGTTCAAGCTGAAACCTTATTTTTTAATGGATGAGTCCATATGTACAAACATTTGACATGTACATGTCCATTTGACATGTACAAACAGCAACAAATCACAACTCCAGCTGTTTTTAATTTTTTTTTTTTGAGAGACATTGAGCTTTGTTCTCATTAAGATGAATAAGAACATAAGAATGTTAATATGACCCTGAAAGTCGAGTTCCCAAGAATGGAAATGCTGTGATCAGAAGAATGAAGAAGCCAATCTAATAAAGAAGATTGTTGCTGCTCCTTGGATGGGGAGAAATAGGAGAAAATAAGATCAGCTGCTGTACATACCCCAAGGTCACCCCCTCGGAGAAAGGTCTCATGGCTAGAGAGGGCTGCATTGATACGGTCTCCCTCCCTGTTGAACTTCTGCAATTCCACACCATCCTGCAGCTTTTTCCATCGTTTTTCCCACATCTCCTCCAGTTCTTTGTTCTCCTTGGCAAGCCTCTCCATGGTCTGGTGGACCTCTCTGGTCCTGCTGTCACTGGGTTGTTGGTGGATTACTTTGCTCCCAAGCTCTTCCAGCTGCAGAAATCTTCCCAGAGTCAAAAAGAAAAATGAGACCTCACTGCATGAGAGAATATGGATTCTCATTCATCACAGCTCTTTGCTCACTTGGCAGTGCCCATACACCAAGTTTCCCTCCCTTTTATTTTTTTCCTGCTGGTTATGCACTACAAAACTGTTTTATTGCTCAGGGATACATGCTGGAGGCAGTAAGTGAGATTTCCCCATCTGGACTGAAAGCCCACATAAGCAGGTTTTGACGTTAAAAGGGAAAGGAGGGACAACAGTATTTGGAAATCCATAACAGTGCAGAAGAAGAACTGAAAATGATGGCAAACGGGAGTATGAGGTGTGAGAAGGAATGGGATAACTGGAATAAAGTACAGATGGCACTCTCTGAGAGTGTCAGGAGAGTTTGTGTTATTCTACTACTGCAAACATACAGCTCATCCTTCCCCCTTCATCAGCCGTCAGGATAAGTATGGAAAAGCTGACTGGATTTTGTGTCTTGCAGTCTCCTTTTGTCACTAAGGTTCAACCGCATGTGAATAAAATTTCGGTATCACTTTCACGCACAATTTATATACAGGATTTGTATGTTTCATATTCACAGTACTGCTGTCATATCACCCCACTCTGCCCACCCCTGATACCTTTCATTCTGAGAGCCAATTTCTATCAGCAGGTCTTGGTGTTCCTTCAGCAATTGCTCTGCAGATTCCACATCCAGACCCATTTCTTCGCTGCTCAGTTTCTCCCGAATGCCCTCTGCCCACAGCAGGAGCCTACGGCTGTCTTGCAGGAAGGACTGCTGGTTTTGGGCCCACTGCAGAATGTCCCACTTCTCTTGGATCTCCAGCTTGAGCTTTGCCAGAAGCCTCTCCATGTTTTCTACCTGCTCAGTGATGGTCCTGCTCTCTGCAGGGTTGGTGTCCTTGATCCTTCAATAAAATACATTCAACTGTATGAACACTTATTTAGAGCTTGTACCAGTACTCTTTAAAATGAATGGATTTGGACATTTACAGTTCAATTAAAAAGTAAGTCAGCTAAGGCAACATATTCCCATTGTGAATGTACATAAAACTTAGAGAAGTAAAAAACTTTAGTATTTCAAATTTGAACTCTTGTGCACAATTATCTGCTATTTTCCTACCATCACTCTTACTTCCCTGATCATCCTTTCAGGACCTAAGTGATACCTCCGCATTTTGAACTAGGTAACTCACATTAGTAGAGATAATTTTTTAGAACCACAAACAATCCTGTGGTATTCATCCTCCTACAGCTGTGAAGTCTGGAAACAAACACTTCCCCAGTCACCCAGCCACACTCAAAGAAATCAGCTCAATCTGGCAGGCAAGTGAGTTCTTTGGGTTTCTAGAAAGAAAAACTTTGAAAGTTACTCATTCTCTTTATAGTCATAGTTTACAGCATGATCTCAGAGAACTAGCAAAGAAAGTGAAAAGAAAGAGAATGTTCCTTACGATTTTGCAGCACTCCTCAAGTACTCAATTTTCCTCTCTATCACCAAGACCTCTCTCTCAATTGTGTACAGTTTGCGTTTGTCTGACTCCAGTCCAGCAGGAAAGTTCCCTGGTTCCAGATCCCTGAGCTGGAACATCTTGTCTTGCAGTAGCACTCCTATGCTCTGACAGTCCTGAAGAAATGTCCTCACGTCAGCCACTCCAATCAGCTCAGAGCCTTTCTCCTCCTTCAGAGTTTCCATGCTTTGCCATCTTGAAGACAGATAAGAATTTATAGCCATGGTTACACATGAACTGTATCTGTTTTCTGTTCACATAAAGTCTTGTATAAAGATTTCAGGACTTAAGTGGGTTTGGCGGGGGTGAATGCCAGCACTCTCTCACAACATTAAAGTTCATATCAGTGCCATCTCAAACAAGTGGACCTGCTCAGGTGACCAGGACACTCTGAACATGATGCAAATAAACTACCATGGTCAAAATCAGGACCTGGGTATGCCCACTGAGTGACAAGGTGCCACGAATACATTCACAACAGGTACTAAATACTCTTGGTGAAGTCAAACATGGTTTGATGTTCCTTTCAAGATTTGTGAAGTGTGTTCTCACCCTGATGCTTAAGTAATCAAATCTGCTGCAGAACGACTCTGAATACATCACTATCACCCATGGACGAATCCACATTGTGCTTTAATATGCACACACAAATTTCTACACTTCAAGAGAGTTGGTGTCAGGGTCCTAGGAGCACCCCTCCTGGAGACATGGCACTGGGCTCAGGGCCGGACTACAGCCAGGCAAGGGCTCCCCTCTCCTGCTGGTGGCACTGTTGTGGAGAAGGGATGTGAATGGTGAGCTCTCCACTTGCCCCCATGAGACAATCCTCTGCTTATCAGTAGCACTTTTACCTGATGTTGATCTCTTCCATCCAAGTCTGGATCTCAAAATATTTGTTGTGAGTGATGTTTCTGTATTTAGCAGCTAAGTTTTCAATGTCTTCCATCTGGCCTTTGCCTGCAGCCAGTTCTGTTAAAAATCTCTATAATGGAAAAATACAAGAATGAAGAACTTGAAGGTTTTCCATTTCTGTGGACACAATTCTCAATAATCTCTTATATCCACTCATGTCCCACTTTCACAGTTGGCTTCTCCATTTGTCTGCCTGCTAACTCCATGCACACCTGTGCACACAAGTCCCCTGAAGCCCCCTGACCTCCCTGGTGTGCACACTACATCTGTGAACATATATCCCACTCCACTGGGATGCAAGTGCACTGATGGATTTTTTCATAATTGGGTACTTTTTAAAAGTGATGTAAGATAAACCACAGAAACAATCCTTTTGTACCATGATGTTTGTACAGGATACCATGTTCACAGGAAGATAAAGGGACAGAGTCACATCAGCTTCAGTAATGTGGCACGGTCTGTACAAAAGAAACATCTGATTTGTACATGACTCTCTAAGTTGGAATTAACAAAAAGGCTCTCAAAACATCATTTCTCAACTTTATCTTTTCTCTTAAAGGCCAAATTGATTTAAAAGCTGTCATGTGGGACGAGGAAAAAGGGGTACCTTATATTTCTGCTCCATGACCTCCACATTGTCTGCTTGAGGTTGAAGAGTCCGGAAAATGTTCTCTTTATCTCTCATCCATGACTGAAATTCTTCACAAGAGCTACAGAAGCGATAATATCCAATCATCTCCTCCAGAGCCTTTTTTCTGTTCTGTAAAAAAGATGAAGACTTAACTATTGTTGTAATAACTCCTTGCCATTTAAAACAACAGAAAAAAGATCCTTGCATTTAAACTACAATACACAGGTGGTAGTTTAGTAGTTTTCCCAGACACTGCAGGAAGAGAAGAGAACATGAAATTTTAAGATCACAATATTTCTTCCCAGAAATATTCAGAGCAATGGTGGTTTAAAAGTGTAAAAATAATTTGGAGAGTGCTCCTCAGCCCCTGGATAGGCAGGAAGGCTGCTGTGCTACTTGCTGCTGCTGGCTGAAGACTTAAGGCAGTGGTCTCTAGAATATGTAAAAGTCACATACAAGAGTGTCTTGGGGTGACAAAAAACCAGGACAAAGAGGTTAGTGTTGGTCTTGTCTCAAACCAGGACAAAGAGGTTTGTGTTGGTCTTTAGACCAACATGGTTAGAGCAGATGGGAATGAAAAGCAGCACATTGAAAATGCAGGTTACAGTTTATTTTTTCTGGTGTCAGGCAAGACAGCTTGGTGATTTAGGAGCTACAGCAAGAAAACATTAAGGGGTGTGTGTGTGGGAGAAGATTACACAAAAGAGTCTACTGTTCATGGACTAAAAATTTTGGAATGTAAATGGGAAATTTGCCAACATAATTTGCTTTGATATAAAATTTCAATGATAATCTCACGCCCTGAAGCCCTACAGGAATTAATAGGATTGAGGCACGTTATTAAATTGAAAAGCAGAAGCCAACGCAGCATTAATTTCACTTTGCATTGCTTTGGACTTGATATTTTCATGAACCGCAAAGCAGAAGGGGATATTATACCTCAGCCATGCTCTGTAGATGTTCGTAAAGTGAATCTATTTCCTCTTGGGTCTTCCAGATGTTCTCTGGAAGAAAATGATCATCTGGACTTGAGGTTCCAGTGGACGCAGCTTCAGATGTTGCCCAGGTTCGACTGAATGGTAGCTTAGTTGTCTTTTGATTTAAGTCACTTGGGGCTTCCCTCTTTGTCATCTGTTAAGAAAATGTTAACAAAATCATCAATGGACGAAAATTTCTGATTTGGATAAAAATTTCACATGGAAGGAAAATTTTGACTTGATAGTCCAAATCACAGCATTCTGACCCTTGGAACCAAAAATTTACAGAATTTTTTGGAAATTGTTTCCACTGTTCTATTCTGAAAAAATGAATCAAAAAACTGAAAAACATTTTAGTGTTGTTTAAAGAAGTTTAATTTAGCTCATTTTCAAATATATTGATTGAGTAAAAATTATCATTTTCTGCCCAAACCAAAGTTGTTTGGTTGTATTTTTATTTTTAGAAGTGCCAACAAAGCAAGACAGTTGACTATGCTCACAGCTCTCTTTGTGGTGATGTTTTAGCACCCGAACACTTCCAGTTTCAAAACCAGTGAGTGCCCTAGCGAATCAATACTTCTATGTGTTTGTCAACACCATCTCGTCATCTGCTTTTTCACATTTCATACCAAAGTATTAAAAATTTTTCTAATAAAAATTAATGTTGGATTGATGAGGTAAAGGAAAGACCACAAATGATGTCCATTGCTCTCAAATTTATTGGGTTAAACATTGAGTGAATATAGAAGTTTAAAAGAAGCAAGATATGAAATGTGTCATTCATTCATCTCCCCTGTATTCTGTTATTAAACAAACTGATCTCAAGCCAGAAGTTCCCTTTATAGTTAGTGAAAAAGAGGGCCATCTGCAGAGGTTGACTTCATCTCATATGCCTTAAAAATAACGGATGGTGTGAGTTGCTTCTGGAATTGTGGGATAGTTCTTCACTATATCAGGGTACCAAAAGAATTTGCAAGGATATTTTGATTAAACGTCTGCTTTTTAAAGGTTATTGAAATTCATAATTTTATGAGAATAAAGACTGAGAATGTATTTACAAGGACCAGTAGAGGGAACTAATAGAGATGAGAATAATTCTAGCACTTCAAAGAATACTGACTAGGTGTGTTATGAGCAGACCGGGACCTTCTTTGTCACCTAAAAATTTGCCTCAATTCTAATAAAAATCTTAATTTGGAATATTCTATTTTGGCAAAATAAATAAAAAATAAATACTTGGAAACCCATTTTATTGACATTCTTCAACACAATGTGACACAATCCCTCATTTACTTACTGCAGCTGGAGCTTGCTGCGCTGCAATGTCAGCCTGCTCTTTGAGGCGCCTCATCTCGGAGGAATAGGCTGCAATCTCCTTCTCCAGGCGCAAGTGGCGATGCAACAGGGCTTCAGCACTTGATTCATCTTTGCCATAGTCCTTGCTGGCGAGAAGGGGCTGCCTTTCTCGCAGCCAGGAATTTGCTTCATCGATGTCAGCAAAGTACTGAAGGAACACAGGGAAGAAAACACTTAGATTCATCCTGAAAGTATCATATCCAGCTCCTTCCTCTTTGTAAAATTATGAATAAGGAGAAACACCTTTAGGTCTGTAGCTGTAAGGTTACTTCCACGTATTGTGAAAGCTATGGATAAGGTAGCTCTAAACCTGTGGTGTATTTCATGCTCACAATACAGATAATTTACAGAATCACAGTGAGTAAAGACATTCAAGAATTGCCTATACAGCTCTTTAAAAACTTCTAACTAGCTAAAACTTCATGGTGCATGACAGCAGAAATAAAAGGAACCCACAATATATGATGTTGGTAGGCAATATGTAATATCAACAGATATTTTCTAAATGTTTGAGGAACAAGCAATGAACTTGGTCTACAACAGAAGCTTACTTTTTCCCGGAATTTGCAGTCTGCCTGGCTATGGTTGTAGAAAAGTAAAACAAGGTTTTGAGACATAGAATAAAGGTACAACAGAAAAAAGAGAAAACCCATAGTAATGAGGGACAAAGAAAGAACTGAAACACCATAATGGTGTTAATCTTGATAGAGAGAAGAATCTAGATTTTCTCAAGAAAAAAGCTGTTCAGTTTTCTTCAAACATTTCATGGAAACAACAGACTGAGCAAAATCTTAAGACGGCAAGAATAAGAATGCCTGAGATAATGTGATATGATTTAAGAATTCTGCTTTTATACAAATTCCTTATTTGCAAGTATGTGAATGTTTGTGGGAATAAAATCATAGGTCAGAATGGAAGTGTCAAATGCTTTACAGGATTTGTGAAGTTCATGGTCAATCTAAGTCTTACAACATGTTTCTTTTGTTGGTGGTCTTTGCAATTTTTTTTCATTTTAGGTATATGTCACACAGCTACCTGGTCCCAACCTCTAAAAAGACTGCACTAGCGCTATTGAGTGAGTTATTTCTATTAGCACTTTTAACTGTAGAGCAACTCACAGCTGCTCAAATCTCCTGCTTGTCTGGCTTGCAAGAGGATTGAGACTTTGCTGTCAGAGATCTTTTTGTAGACCGACAGGCGAAGGCTTTCCTGCCACTGTTGCCCTCCATGTGGGGACATGGGCCAGAACTGAGCCACATCCATGTCCCCCCTACCACACACCCCAGCAGAACCCTCTTACCTGTTTGATGAGGGCTGCTGCCTGCAGGCGGCTTTTGCGATCAGCCACTTCATCTTGGAGCTGCTGCCACAGCTTCTGGAGGGTCTCTGTCTGCCTCAGAATGTCGTCCTGGCGCACAGGGTTCTTTTGGCTGAGCTCCCAGCCCTTCCTCATCACATCTGCACATATGGCCCTGTGTGAATTGCACTCTGCTTCAAGAGCCTAGCACAAGGACAGGAAGCATGTCAGCACAGCTCATTCCCTACCAGCCAAGAGAAAAGAGTGGGTCCCAGTCTCTGCTACTGTCATGCATACATTTCCAAGAGCCCCATGTCTTACCTTCTAATCATCTCTCTCTTTAAGCTCTTCTCTCTTGGCCAGCAAAAGAAGGCGAGAAACATGGAAACTAGCAACCTTTTGTTTTGCCCATCAAATGTTAGTTAATATGAAGCACAGTGTCTTCACAAGAAGCCCCACTTCTAGTCTGACATGAAGCATATTCCTTCTCTACCGCTTCCTTCCCCTCTTTTGGAAAAAAATCCCTACCCTATGCATTTTTTTAAAATTCCAAACTCTGGTCATGACATTTGAGATAAAGATTGGTTTGACAGCTTTCTTATAAGTGCTGCATGGACTGAACAGAAAGACATTGACGTTCTAAAATTTCGCTTTAATACAAAGACAAGGCACCAGCAGCAAAGTACGATACCTTGTTCTTCTGAATAGAGGCTGTGATCTGGCTGACATCTTTCCCTAACGTTGTCATCCTTGCCAGCTTCCATTTCTCAGAGATCCACGATTCTTCTTCTTTGCAGTCACGGAAGAATTCAAAAAGCTTCAAAGCCTCTTCTAGCTGAGATTTACTGAAGGAAACAAACAGTGTATGACAGTCAGAGTTAGGATTCCATGAAGACAGTGGTAGAATAGTCAAAGAAAAATTTAAAAATCCAGAATTTTAATGTCTTTAGTTCCTCTTTGTCATATACTAATTTATTCATGGAATAAGACAAAGAAACAAAACTAATTCTCCTTCTTTCTCCAGGAGATGAGGTTATAACAATTTTCTATTCAGAATTCTCATAAAGCAAGTTATAACAAATGTTGAGAATGAAGCTAATCTTCATCTATGGAAGTGAGTGATCCTTTCAGTCAATCGCAATCAAGACACTCAAGTTGCTTTTGTTATGTCTTCATAAATGGGGAAATAAAAAAATTTCAAATGCTAGGAAGCTGCGCCTTCTGATTAAAGAATTAGGATTGGGCATCCTAATCAGGAAGAATAGACCCACAGTTACAGCCCTACCGTGACTTGCTCTGAGCTGTAAGTTTCTGGTACAGCTGACGAAGCATCTGAACTTTTGCATAAAGCAATTCTGATTTAACTGTGCCGTCCTTGCTGATCTCTGCTGTCCTCTGGGTGATGTGTGTCAATCTGCCATCATAGGAAGAGATCTGCGAGTCAACCAAGTTGTGATTCTGCAGCAAATCCACTACTTCCAGGAGCTGCTTCCCACAGTCCTGGGAATTCACTAGCACCTACAAACAAAGTGAGAAGAAAAAAAAGGCATTTTCAGAGAGTGCATCCAGGGTCTCAGTGCAAATAAATCTGTTGAAAGGTTCCTGTTTTCTCTCATAGCTTCTAAATGTCCAAGCATGTCAGTAAGGTACAGCTAAAAAGCTGCCTTTATAGAGAAATTACACTTTTCTTTCAACTCCACAAGCTAATGGCAACAATCCAGAGTTTCTACCTGCTGCAGTGCAAGTAATGGGCTTGTCAAATAAGCACCTGTTTTTGCACCTTAGATATTTCTTCTGATTAAGCACTCAAGGTCTCAGAATTTGTGGACACAATGAATATCCCTTTGCTATAAACCCATCTGTAGGCAGATTGATTCACAGTCTGTATTTGAAGAATTCTACAATATCCCATTCTATGATATGTTCTAACTGCAATGTTCTTTTATTTGAGGAGCTTACTTGTCTATCTAAATAATGAAAATAAGTACTTTATAGTATTTAATTTGTGACTGATGAGAACCAGTTATCTTCTTTCTAATTATATCAATGGATACAATTACTAATCCTAGAGTACTATCTTTCCTTACCAATCTTTTCCCATATTCTCAGGCTATTGTTCCAATGACACTATTACCATTAGATGTTCTTTGTCTACTAACACTAAAGCAGAAATATTTTTAACTTGGAGATAGCTCCTATCTTTATTTTGAAATTCACAATTTCATATAGCATGCTGACGCTTTCACCTGTAGTCATGAGGATTTTTCTGTCTTCAAGGCAAAGGATGCATATATACTTCCTTCATACTGATTACAAAATCAGTATGAACCCAGTTATTTCTCATGCTAAAGAGAACACTTTGTGTTCTGACACTCTGGTAACAGTTGGAAATTCATGCTAAAAGTAATCATTATGCATTTACGGTGGAACTTTCCTTTCTCATGAGCTATATACCTGAAAGCTTGAGCTAATTCCTATCTGTATAATTACTGCAGATACTTCCAAAAGCTAATTCAGAAGAATTATGTGGAATGGAAGCAGGAGGTGTTTTTATTCTACTTTTGCTTTTGCATTTGTAAATTTAGAAACTATTCTTTCCCATCTTTATTTTACTACATAACTCAAACCTGTAGGGCATTCTGTGTAATAGGATACCCAGCTTTCTGATTAGGGAAACCTCCTATAGCAAAGCCTGTTTTTTTCTCATGCAGTTACCTGTGATGATGAACTGAAATGCTCAGTTGGGCATCTAGGCAAAAACTGTGTATTTTTTCTATAGCTGATAGGTTTATCTCCTGTTGGAGACAGGACCAGACAGTCCCTGGAACATGGAGACACACACAGGCAGCATTGCAAGTTGTGTGCTGGTGGAGAGGGCTCTGTACCTGCAGCTCTTTCAGCTCCTCTGTAATGGCATCTATGTCCCTCAGGAGGCCCAGAATTTCCTGCATTGTTCCCAGGGATTGTTCTCTTCTCTGCAGCTGATCCAGGAGATCCTGCCATTGCTTTGAGATGCTCTTTTGCCTACAAAGGAAGGGAAAAAACCTACCAGTTTCGACCAAAGACTTTGGGCAGCACTGGAGGATTCTCAGTTCTTGCAGTTTTAGAGGAGCTAAATGAACACACACAACTCTTGACATCAGTGCAAGAGGACAGACCAGGAACACAAAACAGGTCAAAGCAATGTTGTTTTAGGAAGTTTCAGTAGCACATCAACTGTCATTGGCTTTTTAAAATCTGGACACTGTTTGTAAGGATATTCATAGAACATCCTTTTCTTTGTTACAGTGCTTTTGCTGGATACAGTGAAAAGGCTTGGAAACAAAGAAGTGGTCTTTAAATGGCTGCTAAAGTAAAACATTAATCTAAACCACATCATAAGTCACAATCTGATCTCATAGTTTGATTTATTCTTTTATAACTCTTTTTCTGAGTTTTCACAGAGGGTCCTGATTTTGTCTGAATTTAGAAGATCACTAAAATACCACAAGAGAAGTTATTTGTATGGCACTCTTAGGAACTCACAGATCAGGTTATATAATATCCTGAAATAATCAGAGAATTTATAATTTCTCAATATTTGTTTCAAAATGGAATAAATCTGAGAATACTGTGCCTTAACCAATCTTTATCTCTCCAAATTGCAGATTGAAATAGACATGTGTTGATTTGGGGCAAAGAATAGTATCTCTCTAAGCATTTTTGATGATAGATAGAATATTCAGTAGAAACTTTTAGATATATATTTTGTATATAACAAAAAACCCTTGAAATTATTTCTCACCCTAAATCTATCTGAGGACTTGAGCCTTCAAGTAAAAAAATTGGAATTTTGAAGGAGAAACGTTCGCCTTATCTGCTGAAACTGTTCATAGGTAGAAGAAATTCCTGACAGTTCTACTCATGAGGAGCAGAGACAAGATTCACAGTGGTAATTTTCTTTCACCATACCACAGAATTTGAACTAATTTTGACCTCCACCCCTACATAGTCTCACAACCATCACTCACTTCTGCAAGATTTGATCTTTGCCGTGATAGTTCTCCTGGCTGATAACAGTGGCCATTTCTTCCAAGGCTGAGAAGCGTTCCCTCCTGGGCAGTACATCTGCCACAATGGCTTCCAGCTTCTTACTGGCAGCCTCCATCCTGTCCACACTCTCTGGCCAGAAGTCCTGCTTCCCAATCACTTTCCTCATGTCTTCCAGGTAGGACTCACGCAGGGCTGCCTTCTTCAGGAACCTCTGGGCTAACTGTTCCAGCCTTTCTAGCCTCAGCATCTCCTTTTGCAGTGCTTTTCCCCGGCTGTGCTCTGACTTTTCCAGGATGATCCAGTGCTTTTCCACATCCTGCAGCATCTTCCCCTCTGGGGGCAAGTATGGCCGTTGGTTATTGGCTCTCTGCTTGGTCCTGATGTTGAAGAGATGAGCTTCAATCATGCCCTTCTCTTGGTATTTGGGGGGTTTCTCCACAGTGCGGAAGGTTTTAAAGTTGGCCATGAGCAGCCACATTTCCTGAAGAGAGTTGGGGAAATGACGGTCATCCAGTTCCACCACCTTCTGTTTAATCCATTTCAAGAGGTCAGAGACCATCTGCTCATACTGAAGCTTCAAGTCATCTATCTCCTTCAGGAAGAACACAATCTGTGATGGGAATATAAAGTTACAAGCCACATAAGAAACAGAATGAAGCAAGGTGAGTGAACAGAGTGCAGTGTCTTCAGCCATCATCACATTTTCATAGTGATATGGTGATAGCTGTCACATCTGAGGCCAAGTGAAATCCTAAAGCAGCCTTCCATAAAACACAGATAAATAAATATTATATAATGTCTCATTTCAGTTTTTATTTAAGAAAACATTAATTTTGGAATAATCAGCATGTTTGTGGAGACTGTTAGCAATTCCTGTGTGGGATGACTAGAAAGCAAGAATCCCAAACTGAAAGTTCACTTATTTTTTCACAATCCAAAAAACCCAGATTTTTTTCCCCAGTCTCATTCCTCAACTCCTAACAATTCTATCCTAATATGTTATTAAACCCTCTTAGCTTCACCACTTAGGATCTTAGGAGACCATCTGACAAGATCCTAGCTCTCACATCCACGCAGCAGACAGTGGTCAGACAGCCCCTTCTCAATCTCTTCTGTTGGAACTGTTGCTCTTTATAAAAACTATCAGAAAATGTTTAGTGGCCAAACAGGGCTTCGGTAAGGATGTTAACTCTGATTCAATACTGACTTTTAAAGTCCAAGACATTTATTTGTTTCATTTGTGGCCTGACCTGCCTTTATTTCAAGTTCAGGTAAATACTGGAGCAAACATCTAGAATGAAATCCCTAATGAAATAAAAAAGGTGTTGGGATGAAATCATCCTTTCTTTCCATTCTACAATTTTTCCATCTTTGTCTTTTAACTTCATATTATTTTTTTCCTCATCCTAACTTAATAAAGATGCAGATCTTTATTCCTGCAAATGTCAGGTTTAGTGCTGAACAATGTTGCCTCCCTCTACTGTTCTGCTGAGTTTGCCTGCCCGAGCCAGGCAGGTTAGTGAGGAAGATGGAACTGAGAAAAGACCCAGCCTTTCCAAGTGGTAATCTGCTTTTGCCTACCAGAAAGTGCACTTGGCAATGACTAAATGCTGCAGTTTTGTAAGAGGAGTAAAATCGCACCAACCTTTAGTGCAGGAAAAGCAGCCCGTGACATCAGGGCTCCCTTCTGTATTTTCTGCCATCGTACCAAGTTCTTGCTGAAAGATCCTAGCAAATGCATGGTCACCTCAGATGGAAGAGGGAAAGGAGATTTGCCTCCCTGAGGTATTTCTCTCTGTCATCCTGGTCACATACTTAGTCTGAACTCAAAGGCTTCCTTGACACATTCAGGCTTCCCTCCCAATCCTATTAGTAAATTCAGAGCCGCCTATCTGAGGGGACTAAGGACATGAAGAGATTAACATCTGTTTCCTTCTCCTTCTGAATGTTTGTGTGTGTCAGAAACACAGAAAGACAGGAATGCAGTATTAGAGACAGGCTAAAAATAGGAAAGGACTCAAAGGGAGAAAAAGAAGCATGTAAGTGGAGAGAGAGAAAAGAAAGAATAAGTGTAACTATGAAAAAGTGGAAAAAGCAGTGGAGCACAACGACAATTGAAAAAGGACAGAGTAAGCAAACTGTTTATTCATAAAATACAAAAGTCATGGTCTACTTGCTCCTTATAGTTCCTCTAATACATGCTTGTGGGCTCAAGGACCATTTCATGTTTATCAAAAGATAAAAAATGTCTCCTGGCCAAAATCCAGTGACTCACGCGTAGAGCTGTGAAGTCCTAGTGCCCACTCTCCTCACTGATGCCCAAAGTTTGATTGAATTCCAAGTCCTGCTCTCACTTAATGCATCTCTTTGGAGAACATGCTGTTGTAATACATAGAACCCTAGAGTATCTCGAGCTGGAAGGGACCCACAAGGACCATTGAGTCCAACTCCCTGCTCCTTGCAGGACTACCTAACATCAAGTCTTCTGACAAAGAGCACCCTCCAGACACTCCTTCCACACTGACAGGCTTGGTGCTGTGTTATAGAATCATCTAATCCTTGCCCCAGACCACATTTTTAGCTGACCAAACGCTGCTTTGTAAAACCTTTTCACCTTGTCACCACCAGGGAAGCCTCATCAGGATTTTTGTGCCCTTAAGCAATGTATTCCCCCTCTCAACTGCACAGGCAGATCTCCGAGTCCAGATGTTCAGGTAGGACCCATCCTGGATGTGCAGGTTTTCTGCAGGCTATTTCTTTTGTAATTTTGTCAAAACAAGATCAGATTTCTCTGGAGATAGAAGAGAAATTCTCTCAAGGAAAGTGGTCTTCACTGGAGCAACTACAAAATTCCTTTAGTTTTCCATCAGCAGGATGTAAGTAATTGTTAATATAACTGACTATTTTATGTGAGGTGAATTGTATGTGGAAACAGAAAAAAAATAGCTTAGCTAAATTAAATAAACATTTTATTTTTTTTTAATTTAGCCAATTTAGTTAGCATTCTCTTAGGTTTCTTTGTTGTTATTGGTGGTGGTCGTGTTGAGTTATTTTGGTTTTGTTTAGCTTGTTTGTTTGTTGCTTTATTTTGGTTTTCATTTTCTACCTAAGGAGTTAGAAAGAAAGGATGAGGATTTTCAAAGAGAATAAAAATCCATAGTTCCATCCATCTTTCCTATTAAATGAGAAAATTGTTAACTAGGTCTGCTTTTGCCTAGTCTTAATCTTCTCCCAATACTATTGAGATCTGTGTACCTCAAGCTGCCTTGGAGCCCTATCAGTTCTCAAACAGAAACCCTGAGGTCGAAAAGGGATTCATTTTCAGTGAGATAATTGCAACCCTCTTGGAGATTGGAGAGAATACAGGCTCCAGGTACAAGTCTCAAGGTACAAGGTCCTTCAGATGGCTATGCCTTTTGATTCAGTTCAAATGATCCTGAAGTTGAGCTTGCACAAAATCCCCACACTTCCAAATTAAATTTAGCTTCACATTTTAAACTTCTACCTTCCAAAGATAGGAACACACTTACTTTGGTAAGTCTCTTTTGTACTGTCTGGCCTTGTTTCAGTCTGGAGAAGTAGTGGTAATAGAGTGACACATATGTCATGATGGATCTCTCATCTGGATAGGGCCCTGCCACATCCTCAGCATCAAGCAGTTTGCTGATTCCAAACTCTTTCTCAGCAACATCAAAAGCATTGTTCAGGTTTTTAATGGGCTGGTCCTGCCGCAATGAGCTGTAGTGGATAAGATCAGGCCTGGGCAAGGAGAAAAACAGGGCATGGAGATGAGGAAAGATTCATGTATGTAGTAAGTTCTTTCAGATCATAAACCATAAACTGTTTATGAGACTAAGTTAATAGTCACATAACTGTTAATATTATGTGACATTAATGCTGAAATTGCTTTGACCCTGAACTATATTCAAGAGCATTGCCCCTTGCCTACATAGCAGGAAGAAAATTGTCATTTATGCAATTGAATTACTACCCCAGAAAATCTCTGCCCTTCTCTTATTTCTTCTCTTCACTGATGGGTCAAAACAAAGCTCACTAGAGAGGCACCTCCAGAAAAGGGAGGTGACTCCCAGCTGGGGAAGTCACAAAATCCCACTACGGTATCCTGTATAAGACGTAGCAGAACTGTTGAAGACAAGTGTTCAAGGTTACCATAGGTCATTTCTCTCTCCTGCTTTTGGTTGTATTTGTCACACTTTTTCAAAGGGACAGAGAAGGGAGAAAGTTGCTTGCTCTATTTACAATTGAACAGGAAGATATACACTCTCACAAAGTTCATACAATAAAATCACTGCCTAAAAGAATTATTTTAGAAAAAGAGCAATGAGAATATGACTGAGGGGCTAAGACCAAATGGGGCAGCATTGTTCTGATGTGTGATATCCCCCTGGAAATGGGGAATGTTGTGTCCAACTAAAGGAGCTATCACAGAGGAGCTTTTGGTCCTTCCTTCCAAGGAGAGAGAAAATATCCCTTTAAGAAAGAAGAGTTTTCAGTGAGAAACGGCAGAGAGAATCTGACAGATTCTTGACAAAAACTTGTAATTCAGATCCTGGAGCAACTTGTGTGAGAGCTATAAAGAGCAATGAGCCACTTTGCCTGAACTGATCCATCAGATCTTACCTGTGAGCATGTATGAGTGCATTGAAGGCCAACCCATCACTCCAACTTTTGGAGAAGTCCTTCACATTCACATTGGAATAGCTGGCAGTTTTATGCTGACACCAGAGCAGTAAGGCTTCATTGGCAAACAGAACATCCGCTCTGCCTCCAAATTCTTCCTGTGAAGAGAGCAGAGAATAGAAAAATCAGCATCAACAATATATAAAAGTAGTATCAGTGAGTTTATGCTTATGTTCCCAAAGATCACTTTCTATTACTTTTGTTCAATTTACAGATCCCCTCAAAGTCACGACTTTCAGACTGTATCTGCCATAAAGGTAGAAAGATTTAACATGAAAATAGAAGTTTTCTATTTAAAAAAGTGAATTGAATGAATGCAGAAATTATAAGGTGATACAGATGTTAAGATTTTTTAAATACTTCTCTTCTGTAAGGTTTGAAGAAATCAAGCAGAAAGGAAAGTTCAGTTTATTTGCTTCCTTAGCTGTGAAATAGAACTCAGAAACAAAATATGATGTATTCAGGTCAAATGTTAGAAATTACTGACTTTGATTTCATAATACCTTTATAGAACCTTAATTTTCATGTTCTTAGAATACATGTTAAAAAATTTTTAAAAGCATGTGCTTCTTCAGAGAAAAAGTAAAGGAGCATCATGAGAGAGAGCTGTTGACAGAGAAATCTAGAGAGAGCTGTTGACAGAGGAATTCGGCATGAAGTCAAAAGTCCGTAAAAAATTTGTAGAACAGGGTGAAGAACATGAATGGTCTTTCTGTCTCCAAGTCACTGTTTTGTCTCTCTGAGGAAAAAAAGTGGATTCAATTGCACAAGCAAAAAGACAAAGATACAGCTTTACCTTATCAAGTTTGATAGATGAAATCTGAAATCGAAGTATGATGATCCAGATAAGGCCCAGGATTAAGGTTCTGTCACCATCTACAATATTCTCAGGACCAATCACTTTTACTTGTACCTGCTAATAAACCAGTATCTGTTCAGCATAAAAGCACTCATGTCCAGCTCCCAGGGTAACAAACTGTTACTGGAGAGGGTGTTCAGGTTGTTTTCTTAAGCAAAGAGGTTTTGTGTTTATATCTTTCATCGATCCACAGACCTGCAATCTCCTATATCTGCTCATGATGAGTTTCAGCAAAAGCCTGGCAGACGGATAGTGGTCTCAAAGATTTAAAGTTCCTATGTATATTTTGAAAACTGCTGGTTAGGGAGAGGAAACAAACAGATTTCAGTGCTCCTTTTCTCCAGAGGAGAGGAACATTAGCTTTTTCTATAACGTATTACTCAAATAACAAAGAAACCAGAACTTGATGATTTTTTTTCTTTTGATAAAACCCTTGGCCTGTCTTCAGAGGATATGCTGCTTTGTACTAGAGGGTGAAACTATAATGAACATGATACTACAATGAATAAGTAACATATATAAACTGTTGTGATCTCTAATATCAATATTAACTTACCTTGGATTTCAGAAATGTGATTGCTTTGCTGTTGTTCTCCAGAAAATGCACTCTCATCTTTCCCCTGCTTGGTTTGGGCAAATCTTCTCCAGAGAGCAGCTCCAAGAGTTTCATGAGAGAGATGCCATCCTTCAAGTCTGTGTAAATGTCTTCTATCTCAATCTTCACCTGTAAAGACCAGCCAGACAATACAGACTCCATCTTAACATTTGGCACAGAGCTGCTACTTCTAAAATGAAACCAAAAACACCTTCTTGATGTTTCATCGAGTCTTCTCTACATCAATGCATATATACTCACATGCAGTGGTGAGTCTTGACTCAGAAAAAATGGATTTGCAGGAGGACTGACATTACTTATGAAATGTCAATTACTATGAAAGTAGTCTGAAATTAAAAAAAACCCAACAACAAAACAAAAATACAAACCCACAGTGGAGTTAAAAAAAGAAAAAGCAGGGGATTTTGAAAAATAAAAAAAAATTGAGCATTTTCAAAATCAAACCTTTTGGAAATGCTGACATTTTTTATTTTAATCCAAGGGAACCTTTTATTTTATCAGAATAATTTTATTCTGAGCAATGCATTTCATGTAAAAGTTGAGTTGATAATCCCATTCAATGACTCATCTTTTACTCCATAGTCTCAACAAAGTTTGTCACATCCTGTTTAGACTTGCACTACCACTCAAACTCTCCATATTTTTAGCCAGTCTCACACTAAGTGAAAGGTTAGATCATTTACAAAAATGTGTTTTATTGCTGCCAGTAATGAGGTCACCCAGCGCTTAGGTGATACAACATGACACTGTCTGTACTCTGACCTAACAAGAACTTGCCTTGGGTGTTTCCTTTTGGCCTTATGCCACTTGCCATCTAGAAGTGACATTAAAACCATATCACACACCTAAGAATAATTTACTGTGATTTTGAAATTACAGTAAATAATCTCTTTTTTCTTCAAAGAAAAGAGAGAGAAAGAGAGAGAAAAAAAGAGAGAAAGAGAAAGAAAGAAAGAAAGAAGGAAAGAAGGAAAGAAGGAAAGAAGGAAAGAAGGAAAGAAGGAAAGAAAGAAAGAAAGAAAGAAAGAAAGAAAGAAAGAACACTAAGCCAGTATATTTTTAATTCAGGGAATATTTACATGTTAAGGGGGAAAAGGACAGACAACAGGCATGCACCTTTTAATTTCTGACCAATTACTAATTAGCTTAAGAGATCTTTTCTCCAGAGAAAGAAAAAAACACTAAAAGTGTAAAAGCAGCTTAGAGAGTCTTTAAGTCTGTACTGTGAATGGAACAAGGATTTAATCGCTCTACTGATTGTCTCCATAAAAAAAACCCTCCCTCTTTAGTTGCCAAGTTTATTTCTTTTTGCATATTAAATAAAACGTAAAATTCTGCCTATGGTGTACTTCAATAAAAAAAACATAAAGCTGTTATAATCTGTGACATTTCTATAAATGAAGAATAGTTCAATTTGAATTTGTAGAAAGACAGACTTCATATATCTGCTTTATGTCTCACCCAGATGTTTTAATAGTTTTGTTGTCTCATTCTTCTCATAAAGATGCCACTCACAGACAGCTTAACAAATTCAATGCAATAGCATCCTTAGTGCTAGACTTAAAATGGTCAAGAGTACATCTGAGGGCACTGAAGTGTTCTGTAGTATGAGCCAATCACCTTAAAGTGTGCCTTGGAAAGCTGGGACTGCACTTCCAGGCAGACCTAGATAAGCTCTGCTGCCTCTCCCCTGTATGGCTTGGAAAGTTCTCACAGGCTTTGCTCCCCAGGCTTGTATGACAAGTGAACACATACATTGCAGGAACTTAAGACTGACATTTTTATCTTTGAACTTAAAGGCATTTTTAAAATGAGAAAGTATATGTCTGTAGCTAAACAGAACTCATTTCCTACACGGTAAAAATCTAACTTTCTGCAGGTGGCAAAACGAGAATGTATTTTGCATTTGTTCTCTCCTGCTAAGAAAAATAAATTTGAAAGTTTTTTGTCCTCTGCAGTTGCCTTTGTACGAATCACAAACTGTTACAATGAAAAAACTATGTGGCACCGAAACACTGTGATGAGCTACAATGGACGCAATGGCCAAGTCCTGCTTGGTGTCCCCAGTGTCCATTTTCATTACTATCAACTACAGACTCTAGAAAACAGAATTGGTTTTGGGTGATGTCATTCCCTTCTTTGCCACGTTACATCATTTGTGCCTGAAACTTCATCTGCAGTAAGTCTGGAGAGGGGAATATGCTGGCGTTACCTTGCACACACAAATGAGCTGCACACTAGCTCTGAAGATTTTTTGAAGTCTGAGAGTTACTGAAAACAAACTGGTCTATACTCGCGTGGCCTTATGTCTGAAATTGCTAAAATTAAGGCTACTTCTTCAGAGCCTTTGGGCAGCAACTCAAAATTAACTGATCAGGCAAAGCACAAAGTCTGAATGTTTGGCCAGGCAATAAAGAATTGAGCATTGCTTGGGGGAACCCTGACATCTGCAGATAATTCAATTAGAGGAAAAAGAAGCAAATAAGGATTTTCCTCTGAGACGATCCCCAACGTACAGCGGACATCACAATATGATGGATCTACAAAAGTGAACCTTGATTTCAGAGAAGACTGGTGGCATGGACAAAGGAGACAGATGTGAGGTAAAAGATAGAGGCTGAAGCACTGTGGTTAGTCAAAGCCTTCCTTGCTTGCACGTGACAACACTCATAAAAACCCCACTAAAAATAACATAAAAAAGGATACAGTGGGTGAAATAAAATAAAATAAAATAAAATAAAATAAAATAAAATAAAATAAAATAAAATAAAATAAAATAAAATAAAATAAAATAAAATAAAATAAAATAAAATAAAACCCAGAAAAAAATCTCCAAATTGAAGGGGCTACCTACATTATTCCTGGAGAAGACGTTGTTCATCCAATTGGTGAAGGTTTTCTTTTGCATGGACATACGCTGCTCCTGCAGCTTTTTGATATGATCTTTTTCATATTCAGTGTCCATGGTCACCTAGGAAGTCAGAAACCTCAGTAGGCTGCTGAGTGCTTAAGAGATCTGCCAGGCCACCTACAAAAAACAGTCACATGCCCAGTGTGTATAGGAAACCAGCACCTACAGGTACAAGATCTAACACCACACCCAGTGTAATACCTTAATTTCCTTTTGCTTGCACTTTGCACTTTAAGTTCAGCAACTTTATTTTTAACTTACTTGAGCTGGTCCTTTTAAAATGCATCTCTAGCTTCAGGATGAAAATGTGACATGTATCTATGCATGTAAATAAAGGAGACTGGGTGGACACTGAGAACAAGAAGGTAAAGCTTTACTTTACATCCAGTCCCCTTGATCTCATGAGGACCACCACCACCTGAAAGCCATCAATAACTTCCTTGGATGTGCTGAAAGAACATCACAGAGAACTGATCTTAGACACTGACAGGAGGAGGAATCCGCAAATTGCTTCCAAAAAGAAAGTGTGTTGTATTCTCTGAGGACTGGTTGAGATGCTGTTGTTGGCTTTCAGACCACTGTATTCCCAACAAAAATCAAAGAGCTGATTAGAAAGGGAATGGAACCAAGTTGCTTCTTTCCTCTCATGGGTTCAATTTTTGCACATCTATCAGAGGATGTTACACAAATCCATAATCACATGAACGAGGTCCTGGACTGGGTGTCAGGAAGCATTATTCCTCTTCCCTGCTCTTGTCTACCTCATCCATACCAGTGAAAATTCAGGCTTGTAATTCCTCACAGCACCCAAGCTGAATATTCAGAAAGAATACAATGAAGGAGCCTTCCCATCAGAGTCTCATTCTGATGCACAATAAACTGGATTTCAGCTCAACAAAAAACCTCTTTTGAAGACATTTGGCTTACATCATAAATTTGTAACAGCAGTGACCTTGCTGTTGTGAAGGTAAGAGGGTCACTTAAAAAAAAAAAAAAAGAAAAATCAGTGTAAGATCCACTGCTACAGACACCTTTAGTGACAAAACATAATCTGCTTGAACTACTGCCATAATTAGAAATTTTACCTGAGTGTCAGCCTGGCTGGGAAACCAAGAAACCTGTTGTAGTGATGGGAGAGGAGAGAGGCGTCTATTGCTGTCAATCCACTGAAAAGAGAGAAGAGAATGAGAAATTGAAACATCTGAGAAACTGTGACAGCATGGAGCAGCGTGACCTTCTTCACAAAATTCCATGTTTGTTTAGCAAAGGCCAAGTTCTGAACAGTTATGGGCTTTGTATCCATTTAATTTATAAAACATAAAATACTGGGAAAGAAGACTTTGTCTGTCCTAGCATGAGAAGACAGCAATAAGGAAATAACAACAGCAGCCACTGCAAATGGGAAATCCCTTGCCTGATAGTTTTCCATGTTCTGATTAGTATTAAAAAAGTTGCCATTTTACAATATTAAAGGGTGTGGAAAGTGAAGAAGCAATGATTTGTTACTGCACTTCTGTTATTTCTTTTTGGGGCAGAGGTTTCTTAACCCTCAGTGCTTGACTTGGTCAGAACAGGGACAGCATTGAAGCCTGATGTTTCAGCAACAACACAGGGAAGGGTCATGACTCTAGATGAAAGCTCAGTGGAAGGAAGCATTTAGCAAAATTTGAAACAAAGTTATGGAGAATGTCCTCACAATATTTTCTTATCTTGTGGGCTAGTTCAGCACTGCCAACTTTCTCCATTTGAAGAGCAGATGGATAAAGAATTGCCTTTCCCTGTTGGAGAGGTGATATTAACTCACTCCCATGTAACAGCCCCTATAGGTAACCCATATCATAATGCCATTTCTGAGTTTACCAAATGCTTCTCAGAACATCTGCAAGCTTCTTTTTTTTTAAGGATTGCTATCCAAACACTGCAGTCACCCTGAATAATGATGGAACTGCTTTCATTTAGGTATAAAGGAAGCGTATTTGTTGAGCTACCGCCTCACATATTCATCAATACCTAAAGACAGATCTATAATAGATTATCTACATTTGCAGGATGCATGAACAGCGATAAGAGCCAAAACTAGTCATGATGGTACATCACAAGAAAAGTAAAGATCGAAGAATGTGAAAAAAAGGGACTTACCTAGATTTGGAGGAAGTCCTTTCTGACATTCAGCTGATGGTTTTTCTGAAGAATGACTTCCACTAGATCCACTCCTACATTCACCTCACTGCTTTAATGCAAAGTGACCTTTGATTTCAGGAACAGAGACCAAGTATTTATGATCTACCTCTGAACCTGTCATCTGATCTGAAAGAAACTAACCCATCCAAACACAATGAGTAAAGGTCGTCATAGGCTTTGTTCTATTCTTACACTCAAAAATAATATACGAACACCACCAAAATTGCTATAAACCAGTTGAAAAGTCACACATAGCTCTGATGCTTTTGTAAGACCATCTTGCACAATTGCACTGGAGGTTCTGGTCTTCTAAAGGAATTCTTACCTGGAAAATTGAACCTGACAATGGAGTCTGGAAATGAAAGCACAGCAAAGAGTACAAAGATCAGAGTGATAGCCAAGTGGTTAAACCAGGATACAGCAAATGAGAAGGTGAAACTCTGAAATGCTATGAATTTGCTCAGCATTGCTTTGAGGAAGCTTTTGTGCAGATACCTGCTGCTGGCAGGGCAAACTGGAGTCAAGCTGGCAGTGCTAGCTGATTCCAAAGTTTACTGTTTATGGGCTTCTCATTAACAACATAAGGGGAAAATAATTCTGGTGACTTATGTAGACAGCAGTGAGACCTTCCTGATCTTCACAAGGTAACACATGCACAGGACAAATTTACCTGGCATCATTGCCAGGAATCAGAGAGATGCTGCTGGGAATCACTACTAGAAAATGGGCCAGCATCTGAAATCAGAGGCTGTAAGTAATGATGTCAAGCTCAGAGAAGAGGTAAGGTAATAGCAGTCTTTTCCCTTTTAGCAAGTGTAGTTTAGCTAGCACCCAAAAGGGACAGGAAGAAACATAAGAACAGGACAGATAAAACTTGATCAGTAGAATCTGTGTCTTCATATGCACCCTAGAGAAATGTCATATATAATGTCACATAAAACTGCTAAAAATAAAAAAAAGAATATTTATATTATAGATATTTCTCAAAATATTCCTTCCAAATTCCTGGATTCATGTCCTGGACTAGCCAACGAATACAATGTCATGTATAGTATCACAATGTCTGTAATGTATTTTAATACAATGTAACTAATACAATGCAATTCTTGAACATCATTAAATGCAAATAGGATGGCAGGAAAATAGAGATACAAATTCAGCAATTGTCTCTTCTGCAAACTCATTGCCTGCTTGTAATTCTACTCTTTTCTCTCTTGTTTTCCACAGAATCTGTCAGGTCAGAAGGGACCACAGTGGATAATCTGGTCCAATGGTCCAACCTCTCTGCTCAAGCAGGGTCATCCCAGAGCACAGGGCAGAGGATTGAATCCAGATGATCTCCAGTGAGGGAGATTCCATAACCTCTCTGGGGAACTGTTTCAGTGCACGCTCACCCCCACAGTAAAGAAGCTTTTCCTCATGTTCAGGTGGAACTTTCTGTGCATCAGTTTCTGCCCACTGCCTCCTGTCTTGTTGCTTGACACCACCGAGCAGAGCCTGGCTCCATCCTCTGACACCCTCCCTTCAGATACTGACAGACATTGATGAGGTCCCCTCTCAGTTGTCTCTTTTCAAGGCTGAACAGGCCCAGCTGCCTCAGCCTTTCCTCACAAAAGAGATGCTCCAGTCTCTTAATCATCTTTGTAGCCCTTTCCTGGACCCACTCCAGGAGCTCCAGGTCTCTCTTGTCCTGAACTGGACACAGCACTCCAGATGTGACCTCCTCACCAGGGCTGAGTAGAGGGGCAGGATCACCTCCCTGGACCTGCTGGCAATGCTCTTCCCAATGCACCCCAGGACACCATTGGCCTTCTTGGCCGCAAGGGCACTGCTGGCTCAGGGACAGCTTGTTGTCCACCAGGGCCCCCAGGTCCCTCCAGGCAGAGCTGCTCTCCAGCAGGTCAGCCCCCAGCCTGTGCTGGTGCCTGGGGTTGTTCTTCCCCAGGTGCAGGACCCTGCATTTGCCTTTGTTGGATTTCAGACAGTTCTTCCCTGCCCATCTCTCCAACCTGTCGAGGTCCTTCTGAAGGGCTGCACTGAACTCTGAAATCTCAGCCACTCCTTCCAGCTTTGTGTCATCAGTGAACTTGGAGGCATCTGCTCCTTCATCCAAGTCGCTGAAGAAAAGTTAAACAACAGTGGCTGCAGGATTGAACCTTGGGAGACACCAGCTACGACAAGCTTCCTGTCACCTGTCACGACACTGTGACAGTGATCACAACCATCTGGAATCTCCACTCAGTCAGTTTTCAATCCATATCAATGTCCACTTATCCAACCCACACTTCTTGAGTTTGCCTATGAGGATTTCATGAGAGACAGTGTCAAAAGCCTTGCTGAAGTCAAGGCAGAAAATATCCACTATTAACTTTTAGTTTTATCCATATTCTTGAAAAGGTAGTACTGTTAGCTGTTGGTTTAAATCTGCACAGGTTGGCTAGGTTAAGTGTGTTAAGAAAATTTCCTTGCTTCTTTCAAATAGAATGCAGAGGACCAGTGGGTGAATTGGCCCCGGATGCAAGCATTTCCCCCTATTGCAAGTTAATTATTATCTACGTGGTTAAATGTCTGTCACCGTCTTTGTTTTTTATGACGATGCAAGGCAATCAAAGATATGGTATAAAATTTCAACTCCTGAATAGCTACCTAAAGTTCAAAGTTAAATGGTGGACACTTATGCGACAGTGATAAATAAAGCCATTTCCTCAGTTATTTATATCCTAACAAAGTAAGAGGAAGGGCACAACAATATTTGTGTGGAGTTTCCTGGAGGGATCAGGAAAAAAATCACCCCTCTAGGCTAATTATGGGCCCTCTCTTGCTCCTTTGCAGAGAAGGGAAGCCATGCCACAGACAGGAAGGAGAAGAGCCTAAAGAGTACCCTGCTCTTGTCTTGTTTTCAGCCTGAAGTGGTTTTCCATGACTGAAGATGTGTTTGTTTGTTTCTTAACAGGAAGGATTTTGATGCAGGATTCCCCTCTGCAAAATAGCTGTCGGTAGGACGTGTTAGGATTTTTTAACACCCTTTCTTATCTGCCCACAATCTTGTTCTGCTTAAGAGGAAAATGGAGACTATGGAGATCAAACAGACCTCATGAGCAAGTAGCCTGTCTTGCAGCTGCAAAATTCCAGTTCCCCGCCCTTCTCCCACTGCTCCTCCCACTCCTGGCAACACCATGTGAATCAAAGAGACATGACACTTATTTCTATCTATTTGAATTCTTTTTTTAAAATATCATCATTGTCCTCCTCTCATAACATGCATGTTAATTCCCAGCTCGCTCTCCAAGATGGGAAGAAATGTTAAATTCCCCTGCCATAAAAAGCATAAAAGTGACTGTCACAGGGTTGCAGATGCTGAGTTTGCTGTTCCCACTCTCACCCCTGACCTCAAGTGAGGGCTGACCACCACGAGCTTTCCCAGGGCAGCACTGATGTGCTCTCCAGGCAGCAGCACTGTCTTCCCCTCATAATTGCCTTTGCTCACGGGCATGGAGAGGTCTGCCACAGAGGAACACACATATACAGCTGGGTGCAGACGCCTCTCTGGGCCAAAGGACCCACTAAGGCCATTTGTATCGGACAGTCCTGTAACTCAACGAGCCCTTCATTGTACAAGCTGCCACACCCGTGCCCTGCGCTGCCGCTGAGCAAAGCCAGCTCGGATTTCAAAGCCGTGTGACAACACTCCTGCCTGCTCCCGCAGGAGGCCGAGTCTGTTCACACGGCTCAGGTGAAAGGCTTGGCACAGCCCACCACCCTCCATTACGTGTTCTTTGCATACCCACCTTTCTGAAGGTACATGAAAATCCCGTCTGATCTAAGGAGAGGGCTCCACAAATCTCAAAGAAAATAAGCATGTTTAGTGTAAACACGTGCAGGACAGCTCAGCACTTTATCCCCTGCTGTGTCTCCAACCATGTTACTTCCACATGTAAGAGTCTCAAAACATCTGGACATTGGCTCCATGGGGTATAAAGGCAGCTCCCTCCTGGGGCTACAGTCTTGTAGCCCACAATGTGCCAAGTAAGCACAGAAATTATCCTGCTGCCTGAGGCCAGCAATCTGGGTCCCACAGGTGGCCCTTCCCTCTGCCACCCTCCCCTGCTCCAGCAAACAGCTGATGTTCAGTCTCACCAACATAGTGTGGACACAGGTGAGCTGAACCATGATCCCAGAATGTTTCCTAACCACATTCCTACCCACGCATTCACATGTGATCTTAGACCTCATAGCGGCACAGAGGAAACGCTTTGGCTATCGAGAGCACTGGAGAGGAGCAGACAGTAAGTTATTGCAAGAAGCTGTTCACTCATTTGGGAATGGAATACTAGAACTGAAGAAACACTGGGAGGAGTTAGAAGCAGCTGAGGAGAGGCATGGCAACCTCCAGCACAGTCTGCACACATTCCCTGCTTTCACAGGCCTCTCAGCTGAACTTTGTCCCAAAAGAGCCACACTTCTCTCAGCTTCTTTCCCCGAAGGACTTCAGCACACCACCCCCAAGCACCTCCCTTTCCCTGCCCCCTACATACCTGCTGGGCCAGCACTGATGTCACCAGCCATGCCAGGGTGCCACCCACCTGCAGGCAGGGGTGTCCATGGTGGATGGAGCCCCAGCTCCTCTTAAAGCTGAGCTCTGCCTGGGAGGATCTAACCCGGCATCCCGGGATGCTGGGTTGTTATAAACTTCAGCCTCCTCATGCTCTAGTCTAAACTAGAAGTTGCTTTTCTCTTTGAATAGTTGGCTAGCAGCAACATGACATCAACAGGGAGCAGAACTCAAGCAGAACAGTCGAATTACATCATCCAAAGGAACTGGAGCCCCTCGCTGCATTTGAAAAAGAGGACAGCTTAAAGCAAAATCAGATGGATTTATTTTTCCTGGCATGAAGAAGTTCAGTCATCTTCTTGAAACAGAAAATATATGTTTGCCTGTTTAGTCATGAGTTAAAGACATTTTCCCCCTGGAGCTGTTTATATTATCTTGAAATTTCCCTTCTGTTTCTGAACCTCAAATAGTTAACATAAGAGCTTCAAAGGCTTTTTGAGATGAACACATGGGACAAAGGACTTTCAGCCTCTTTCCATTTCATACAAATATAGATAAAAGGTTTCAAGTGACAGAATAGCCCTAGTATTTTGAACATCAAACTGAATATGGGCCTTAGAAATCAGTGTTGGCAATGCGAGATCTAACTAGTGTATTTTTATCATTTAATTCCGATATTTCCAATTTTTTTTTCATTGCTACCAAGAATGAAATACTTGGTATTTCACTACCTTTGCATGAGAGTGAAACTTCTTCTTCACAGCTGTATTTTATGGGGTTGTTTGTATAGTGGACTGATAAAGCATTTAGCTCCATTTACTGAAGAAACAAAACTGTGGGATTCACAAATGGAAGTGGCTCCCAGCACCCTCAGTGCCAGAGCACTGCATCTATCCCCAGGGACAGTGCACACCATGGTGTGCTCTCAGGCTTTTGTCCCCCACTGCCCTGACCAGCAGATTACTGACTGCAAACCAGTCCAGCCATCCCAGTTTCCTTGTGAAGGTCATGTGGAATGGTCAAAGGTCATTGGTAAAAACATTGCATAAATTTTTAACAAAAATGAATTAACATTAAAGGTGCGAATTTTAGAAGATGAGAGCTAAGACACAGTAAGACAAAATGAAGAAAAATGGCAATTACTCTCCATTGTAGGCAAAATTGACCAGCCCTAAGCTTACCAGTTATACTCACATTGTTTGTTAATGTCTTACTTTCAGACTAGACACAAAATGAATGCATTTTGAGAAAAACCCACGGAATTATCTGAAAAGAAAATCACTAAGCATGAGCAGTATGTTTCGACAGTTCCTTGTTTACAAAATTTAAGAATAGTGAACATAGAAATCTTACATTATGTCTGAAATACAGCACCTGGTGAGAGATACATACCATTCATGAGCTACTTTCACTACAATGGAATCTTCAGAGCTCCAGACTGAAGTGGAATATGGTTTACTGAGCTAGCAAGACTTTGGAAAGAACATGGACAAGCTCCATCTCAGAGAAAAGAATAGGTGGGAGAACAAGTAAGACCTTGCATTAGTGAGCTTCTGGTATTCAGTGAACCAGAAATGGAGTCCACAATCTATCACCAGGTATAAATCTGTGCTAGCAAGAAGCCCTCAATGGAAAAAGGGAGAGGGGTCTGCCTCAAAATCATGGGTTCCATCCATATTTTTCCCTCAGGTCAGAAAAGCTGCACAGATTCAGGACTTCTGAACATATTGGTGAAAAACAACCTCATCTTCCTGACTGTGTTTTGATCACAACAGGTGTTTATTTGGTATGGATATTTATTTCCAGCTCATTGCTGTGATCCCTGAGCGAAGGAAGGCACTTTCAGCAGATGCTTTTGTTCACCTGTCTGAGCAGGGCAAGGCAGCCAACTTTTTCTCCTGTGTTTTCCTATCAGAGTCAGGCAGGCAAGTCCAAGGGCCAAGCTTTCAAAAGGTTCTCTGCACAGTCACTACTTTCAGCATGGCAAGATCAGAGAAACCCAGAACAGTGTCTGCTCCAAAGGCCTTACAAATGCCCCAGACATGGGAGTTAATAAGGTTTGGAGAAACTAAGTGGCACACCAGTACTCTTATTTTTAAAGGTGAGTACTGCCACTGGAGTTAAAACAGAAATGTTTCACAGTTTAAAAGTGCCAAATATTAGAAGTAACAATTACTGCAAAACTTATAAACTGATAGCATGGACACTTCTCTATTTTTCTTGTTACCCACATATGAATTGTGGATTAGAGAGAAGAACTGCTGAAGTGTGCTGTAAATTTTTCAGTCTGAAATCTCTTATATGCAGAGCATGTAAACCAACTTTCTATTAAAAAAACAAAACAAAACAACAGAAAGAGCAACCCCTCCCACCTCCAAACCCCACTAAAACCTCACCTTCAGATATTTTTTATTTTAAAAGGAGCAGCGCCAGCAAGTCGCTGCAGATCAAGAGCTCTGCAGCCTCCAGAACCCCACATGTTGTTTGCATGTGAAACATTTGCTTTCATGTGACATATGGCACCAGGAGCCAAACAGCCCAGTTTGCCAACACTGCTACAAAGGAACTCCTCAGCAGCTGAAATTTGACCACAGTAGGAGCAATAGCTAAACTGCAGCATGCTGATGGCACAGATATGCCTTTGGAAATGCCTCAAGTATGATGTGTGCATAGAGGAGAAAGAGAGGGGCAGGAGGAACTAATTTAAAAGTAGTGTTTCAATGAATGTTCTATTGATACAATTGGTTATTCTCAAGTAGTAGGCAGCATGGTAATGGAGATGTCTTCGAATTTTTTGGGACAAACACATCAAAGTGCTTTCTGCTAAGCTGCTCTTTAATCTACTCTTACTTTTCAAGGTTACCCCCACTGAAGTTAAAAGCACCATCTCTCAGTTCAAGTTTCAAACTTGCAGTCCACACAGGGAGTTTTAGATATATGTTCCACCCTTGGACTTCACAAAACTTCCACATTTAGACATTAGGAAGCTTCAAAATTACATTCTGCTAGAACATGCTAATTACAGAGAGGTGCTGGAGGTTTGTGTGAGTTTTTTTAATTCTTTACAGATATATTTAATTCTGGAATCAAGCCTTGGCACAAGCAGTAATTTCAGCAACAAGTTCAAGGGCACAGAAAAGAAATAGCCAGAACCTATTATGGATACATAAACTGAGGTGGGAAAATCAGCAGCTTGCCAAATAGCAACTCTGACTATGAACCTTAAGTAGCAGGATTACAAAATTCAAGCCACTGAAAGATTATCTTCCAGAAAGAAGCATACAAACCAAAATCTCAGGTAGTTCAATATTAGTTTATTAAATCAGCAGTTTTTATCAGTGCTTTCTAAAAATGATTACAAAGCATATTAAAATATATTACAGTATCTGCAAAGAACTTACTGTGTAATAAAAGTGCAACATTAATGAACTTACAATCTTGTTTGTCTAGTTAGACAAACTGAAGCACACTGCACAGATCAAGCCTTTCCTCAAAAATCAGAGTGCCTTTGAAGTGAAAACAGTATTTAACAGAAATATTAGAAAAGGTGAGCATGTGAAATAGAAAATGAAGTTCATGTTCATTCTCTCAGTGCTAAGTTACAAATACTCACCAAACCATACACTTCAAACTCTTGCTCGAGTTCCAACAATTTAAAGAGCCACCAAAATGAGTGCACATTGTGAAGGGAAGGAAATGACAAAAAGAAAGAGAGGATGCATTTCAAGTGCTGGCAATAAACAATGTTGAAAGCCAGGGACCAGATACCTTCCGCTTTGAGACCAGGTTCCACACAAATTCACACCATACCCAACTAACAACTGGGACCTCACCCTGACTTAAAAATCTTTGTGAACTCTCCAATTTCAAGTTGTCACAGCTTTAAGTCTCTTGGTGTCCTGTATGGAGGTTATGAGCAGTAACCTCACATTTTCTGGTCCAATCTACAACAAAAACTCATAGTTTCTGCAGGAACGGAAATCGAGTTAAAACTGTGTTGTGGAATAGCTGGAGAAAAGGTAAAAGCAGCAGTTTCTGCTTTAGTTTAAGAGAGTAGGCTACATTCATGGGCATAGATTTCACAGGATAAATTACAGACAGCTTTGAATAATCTTGCAGGAAATGCTATTAACATCCTAGGCATAAAATGTCCAACAAATCCAACATATTCACCTCTCTTCAGCTGATATTAGTAACAAACTGAACACCAAAGATTACCTCATGACAGTCTGCTCTAATAACTAGAGCATACTATCATGAGAAGGTAACCCTGCTCACTTCTCATGCCATTAACATACAGATTCACTAACTCCACAGAACATCAAACAGTTGTGTGTGGCTGGTGTAACTAACTGAACGGGCTTGCAGGCAGCCAGAATGGACCTGCAAGGACACAGTCAGAAGAGATCCCCTCCCCTGAGCAACAGCAACCTGCTCCATCAGTTTAGTTGTGCAAGAAGCTGCTGTTTAAAGTTCACATGAAATGTACTTTATTCTTATCATCTTAGT
Source organism: Vireo altiloquus (assembly GCA_013396875.1). Lineage (NCBI taxonomy): Eukaryota > Metazoa > Chordata > Aves > Passeriformes > Vireonidae > Vireo > Vireo altiloquus. Next base: position 451,804 of record VZRF01013442.1, read on the forward strand.
GTGATACTAGTTCACTGTACCACATACCTAGAAATACATTTATTTAGCTGTGGATGCCGACCATGAAACACTTCTATTCCTCCAGCCAGCCAGAGAAAATCCCACCTCTACTTCTATACATGCTTCATGCATTCATCTTCCAAATTCTACAGGAACACAAAGCAAAATACTACAAACTCCATCTAAGCAAAATATTTTAACCTATCAAAATGATGTATTTCAATTTGTCTGCGTTAAGACCAAGTTAGCATACTGTCACAGAGACTGAGGAAAATGCTGTATTCTGCATTTTACTACCAATAAAACTAGAAAAATAAAACCACTGAAACTATCCTGCTCTTCTCACTGAAGGAGGATATATCTAATGGTGTGGGATCACATGGCTCCAGTATGTCTGGAGCATCACCCCTGGAAGCAACATGTGGTGAGAACTCAAACGTGGGTCCACCCCTGCAGCCCTGTGCTGCTGCAAAGCGAGGTAAGGCAGAGTTGGAAGATCAGCAGCTTCCCAGATCCTCTCAGCTTTGCCTACACTACAGTAGTCACAATACACAAGCTTGCATTCTTTCTCCTGGTGGCTTTCCTGATTAAGCTAGTCCCTAGTACTAAGCTGGTCAGTAGTGTATAAAGTGGTACTGACTGCAGACACTACCCACAAACAAACACACATTACTACTTCTGCAGCCTTTTTTTTTCTTAATACTTGCAATGTCTATAGACTACTTTTTGTTCAATCAAAAATAAATTACATAGAAAATAGTTACTCTGCAGATGTACAGTCACACAGGTAGACTCAGGGTCAAGTTTCACAGCTCTACTAAAGTGTACAGAGGTGCATTAAGGTTAATTTGGCTCCTAATTTAGGTCTAACAGAAATAAAGATGGTATGCTCGAATGATAGGAAAAATACCTAAGAATTAAAAAAAAAAAATAAAAAAAAATCAAGTCCTCAGAACAATTTAGCTATGCCAGGACATCCTTGATACAGGCCCAGAAACCTGGCAAGGTAAAGATGGTGTTCTGCCATTGCTTAAAATAGCATCATTGTTTTCCCATGGAAGAGCCCTGACAAAGTTCATGGAAACTGCACCTCAGAATAGAACACATGCAGAAAGATGAGAGGTCCAGAAAGATGTGAAGTATTAAACCTGACAACCTACAAATATAGGATTTGATAAAAGAAACTGAGGCCTTTCTCAGATCACCCACAAAACAGAACGCGGAAGTGTGACTAAAACCTTAACTGGAAGAGAATATCCAAGCTATTTCCCTCCTCACCCCTACTGCAAGGATGTTGAAGCACTTTTTGGCTTGCTCTGTCTCAGAAGGCACTACTGCTGCCACTTACTGAGACTTAACAAAAAAGTGCCTAAAACTACAGTACCTTTGATGTACATTGATGATGGGTATTTCCTATTACAAATAGAATGCAAGTCAATTCCTGCTCACACACATAGACCAGAACTGACCACCAAATTCGATTTTAGGAAGGAACTGGCCCTCCCTGAAAGACTCAAGTTCACAGGGCCAAAAACTTGCCTTCTTTTAAGGTACTGATAAAAATCAATTGTAAGCAGTCAGTATGTTCAACTTTGATTGTGTGTTGTTGGAAAATAAATATTTATTAAGCATCCATTCCATTCCTTTTATGAATTGTTTTCAATAAAGGAGTAATATTTGGAGGGATGAGTCTACAATTTATTACAGTCAATGTAACAGTTCCTGTTAGCCTCCCTGTCCTTCAAATCTGCCACTATGGGAATTGAATCTGTCTTTTGTGGTTGTTGGCTACATGTCGGCAAAAGAAAGTGTTAAAAACTTCCCTTAAATATATTAAATATTTTAAAATACACAGACATAACTGTATAATTAGCTGTAAATAGAAATTAAATACCAATGAAAATATCCCTAGATAATTTGATGTGCTTTGAAGAGGCTGACTTTGAGCAATACACCTTTTCTGAACAGAAAGTGAGGCTTAATTTCAATGCAAACAAGGTCTTTTTAGCTTAAGGAACCATTCTGCTGTCACTTTGAACCATTCAGGAACTCACTGTCTGCAGAGAAGCTAAGCTTAAACCGTAAAAAAATTTCTGAATTCAAGGAACAAAAGATCTCAGTTCTTGTAATGATAATACTGAATATATAGTGCTGTGTAAAACTGAAGAAGCTGTTCTTCAGATAAGACACAATGACAGAGTGAAAAAATAATTTTACTATTTTGCAATTATAGCTAGAATCTTACGTTTTAAAACAAGTTTGCTCATATTCTGAGCATTTACAAGACTCTCCTTATAACTTTTCTATCTTTTTCTAACTCTAAATAATGAAAAGAAAAATAAAATTTCCTTTTATATCAGCCTTTTCTTAGAATGTAGTTGCTGACATTCACTCAATGGCTTAAGTACATTTTTATCATCTATTAATGCTATAATATTTAGCAAATATTCCTTGCATAGGCAGGTGCATTTAACATTTTGAGCTCCAGTGTGCTATTTAGAATAGTTTGGAGAAACTTGGGGTTGATAAGTATTTAGGTCTGGTGAAGGTCAGAAGTTTTAATGCGTGGTCTTTTCTGCTTTATGGTTGTAAAGGCAGCAAGACACAGACACAGGACTACAAAAACATTTCCACCTTATGATAGCTATTATAAGGCACTTGTGATAAGCATGTCTGAGTGAAGGTCAGCAGGGACAGCTACACAAATGTTTCCCTGCTGCCATGCTTACAACTTCAGTAGCTTGCATGAAATGTGCTGTGAGGTTTAAGGATCTAAGCTTAATTTCAAATTTTGGCATTTTCAACACCTTTCCAGGGGGATTTTCAAAATCCTCATTCTTCTCCTTGTATTGTTCATTCTGCTGTCTGGAAAGGTTTCCTGTGAGAAGGTGGCACCAGGTGGGAAGGCAGCGTGCCAGGCAGTTCATATCCATCCAGTTTAATCTTGATGAGATGTTTTGCCAATGCAAACTCTTCATCATCCAACATCCCATCACCATCACAGTCTGCAAGTTTCCAGATCTTCCCCAAGACGCTATTGGGTAGTTTAGAAGTCACCATCTCCTTCTTGGCACTAATCCCAGATATTTTGCCATTGATTGGTGACAGAGTGTAGAAAATCTCATCGTAAGCAGGTTTATCTTTGGCAACAACCCATTCCTCTTCATCAGCTCCTTCCTTAGCACCTTCCCCATATCCATGGCCAAAAGGTCCTGCCATGGTGCCATCAAATGCTCCACCATGTACCATCTCTGTGGGCATGTTGCTCTCTTCCTGACTGATCAGGCTCATCAGGGAGGCAATTTTGTTGGCCAGCATGCTATCCACAGCTTCAATTAGCTTTGGTTTCAAAGAATGAAATTTAGTGAAGTCACAATTCTCCAACAGCTCCTGTAAATGACACCGTGACAGTAGTTAAAAACTATTCCAATACATTGAAAAATTTAAAGAATGGGCTTCAAATTAAAATAATCATGTAATAATTAAATTAAAATAAGTATCTTTTCAAGTTGTTTCTCTAGTTGAAACTCTTCTTGAAGGAGAAACAAAAGTGACACATACGTACCATACAACCAATATATTTGAGCAAACACACCAAGACAATTTTGCAGTAGTGTATGAGTTTGTCTATTAAATTACATTTACAATGCAATTTTCAAAACGTAGTGGATAAAACTACAGCAATTGATGATTGTTGCCCAGCAACTTTCCATCTGATGATTTTCTTCAAAACATCAAAGAAAGCATGCAAGTAAATCCTCAGTCCTGCTAGCACTTACGGAATTGTTTAAAGTTAAAAATAAAATCAAATGTTTGCAGGACTGATCTGGTTTTCTAGATTAAACTTCTTGGTCGTGTTTAGGTCAGGAAGAGGTGTCCTTTACCAAAAAAGAAATGCTGAGTTGGGATAACAGCAGCAGTGTATTATAGCAATGCTGACAGAACTCATGAAGTCAGATGGTCCCTGCAGAATTTGTGGAGTTTTCATCTTACTAACCTCAGTGGGATGTTTACCTAGGTGGTATGTACTATTCCAACACAAGACCAAGCATGTTTTACACCACAGTGCTCAAAAATTAAAACTGCTTTAGGCAATTATTTAATTATTTCTACATGCAAAATGCTTGCCAGGAAGAGAAAGTTACAGTGGAAACAGTTAAAAAACCTCAAACATCACCACCACCACTTCCTACCTTTCGCAAAGTGATGTTAAACTGCTTTAACAAACCCCATCTATCACCTCAAGGAGCTGCTCCTATACATATCAAAATGATGATGACATGAACCCAAACTTGGACCACGGGGTAAAAACAGTCAAGCAGCAACTCTGTTCGGGTGACATTTATACACAATCACCTGATTTACAGCACCTGACCAGAATAAATTTATGGTGTGCAACAACTCTCAGGAAGCAAAGGTTAACTTACTATCTATTTTGACACAATTTTGTTTTCACATAATTTTGCTCCTCATTATAGCAGTGACTGATCTCTCCTGTACATATTTGCTGCCATCTGCTGCTGAGGCTTAACTGACATGCACTATAAGTGTGAAAGAGTTTCATTCAAATTTTGTTTCAATATTCAAATCTCTCTTTCTCTCATTTTGCATCACAAACAAAAGCAGCAAAGGAAGTAAGAGCTTCAGCTATTGCCACGAAGTCCCCTTTCAAAGCCTAACTCATGAAACCCTCCCAACAATCCTGCTTGTGAAAACTTAGCTAAAATACATCTTGTGCTTCATCTATGATTTGCTATCTCATGCCAATAGTTGATTCCCAACTTAAATATTTCAGTTCATGAAAGAAACCTGTGCCTTCGTGTAGATAACCAGCCAATCATCGCTCTTGATGATTAGCCATTCAAGTGTACCACATAAATTGTCAGAATGATACATCTGGAAAACATCCTCCAACACGCTCATGACTAGTCCATGGTCAGAGAAAACTGCAGGCTCCTGATCTCTTACTCTTCAGCTTCCAAGATGAATTATCCTCTAATTCAGAGGCCATTTAAGAAGCCTACGATCTGAGATCCAAAACCTGCCAATTGAGGCTTGAGTAATAAAGCTGAAATCACTGCTAACACAACATTAGTTGTTTTTCCCTAGGATACTTTCTAAACAACTCATCTCAAATGACAGATCAGAAATAAATAGGCAAGAAAGTCACAGTAAGTTGGTTAAAAGACTGCAGAAAGTCCAAAAGAGGAAGAGACAAAAGGTATTTAAAAATTAGTTGTGAGTATAAACCAAGAACTTCTCTCTCTCCTTCATAGGATACAATCTTAACAGGACAGGCAAAAAGCAAAAGACTTATTTTCAGAAGCAATAGGTTTTAAGCTGGACTTTTCAAGCAACTCACTGCCTTTATTACTCACTGGCAAACAGTACCAGTAAAAAGAGGAACAGAGTAGAGTAAAAATGAACTTATGACTAAGGATATCTTCACCTACATGAACATTTGATATCATTACAAAAAGGATAAATATAACCACATTTAGGATTCAAAACAAGAAGTCTCTTAACCTGTGAGTGTTCACTGCCATTTTATTTGCACAAAGCCTTTAGTACTATCTACCATGGGGGACCAAGTACTGACTAAAAGGACAGAAGGTCAGATTCCTTATTCCTTATTTTAATATTCTTTATGTAGTCCTGTATCAGTGAATGCACACTAAGCAGGGTACCTTTTTTTTTTGGTCTGTACCACTTCCGAGTCACTCTAACCTCATATCAGACAATTAAATGGCTGTCACTTCAACTGCTCTATTGCTGCAGACCCTAAGCTATAAAGCTGAGATATTCTGTTCTATCTTTTCCAATTTGGCAATCCTGTTAAAAAGTTAAGAGTTATTTCAGTGAAATGGTAATCTACCATCTTACCTGCATTTTCTTGACTTCAGGGAAGTCACCTGCTGAGATATGGTATTCCCTTTGTAGCTGGATATAAATCTCTGGCAATTTGTTGATCAGTTCCTTCTTCTTGTTCTCTTTTCCAAATACAGAGGGCATCTCTTTTTTCAGATAGCTGATGATATAAGCATGAACCTAAAAAGAAGCAAAACTGAAATCAAAACTACTGTTTACTGACACTTAACAGTAGTGTTCCTCACCTAGGTCGTAAAAAGAAACAGAAATACATTTCCCTAAGGAAAAGTTATTATCAACTTCTGTTTCTGGAACTTCATGTTTACATGAACAGTTAGCTATCAGTTAGTTATTATTAGCTTTTGCTGCTTTCAGCATTCCTTTGAGGGGCAGAGAGAAAGGAAACACATTTCAAAGAAATACAGATGCACACTTGCAGTTTTAAAGAGAAGTCTGGGACAGCATTCTATGAGTGCCAACAGCAGGAGAAAAAGCAAGACCCCAAACCCATGTCCTGACACAATACACAGAGCTCCAGCCACACTATTCCATCCCTATGATTTGTAACTAATCTGCCTCACCAACCACTGTGGGAATCAATGGGATAATTCCTCCAGTAATCCAAGTATGTTGAGTAGCAGGACTACTATTTGAAGTGATATCGCATTCCTACCTATTTACTCACAGAAAAGTGAGTACCTGTAGTCTATATTTATGCAGCCACCTATGCAGATGACAGAGCAGCCAGTTCCAACAGGAACAGCTCGCCATGGCTGCCTTGTGAAGCCCTAGGGAGAGAAGTAAAGCCTTTTCAGCTTATAAGGAAAAGACATTAATTTAGCATGACAAGTCTTTAAACACATTGATTCTTGCACTGGCAACAAAACATCCATCCTGCCCGTGCCACCTTCCTCACGTCTATTCTGAACCATTCACCTCTTCCCCCTTGCCACTCCCCCATCACCTTTCCCCACCAAAAGGATCTGCTTGGCCACAGTGCAAGTGATCAGGTCCTGAACAGAAACAGTGGTTGCACTTCCTAACTGAGGTCAGTTCCCCTATCCAGCTCATTGTGTGGCCATTGATACTCACTTGGCACACAAGAGGGAAGGCACTAGGGCAGCCTTCTTCCAGAAGCAATGCAAGGCTATCACAGCTTGATGTTATCAAACTGCTGTCCTAAGCTCTGACCTGGGCAGGACCACGGCGGACAAATGACCCCCACAACAGGAAGTCTTTACAGAACTCAGGTCCTTGTTAATTTAAAAAGAATGCAGTTGTCCACAAAAATGAAGCTACAGTTTTCACACACAGAGAAAAAGGCAGTTAAAAACTAGGTATGTCTATCAAACTACTGAGCAATAAACAGCTGAAATTTTGAATACTGGGGGAAGACAAACTACCATTAAAAAGCATCAGTAAAATAAGTTATTGCTTCAGTGTTGTGTAGATATAATACTTAATACCTACCAAACCATGGCAGAATGTGTATTATAGCATTTTATACAAACCTTGCACAATCATCACACAGCAATTGCTTTCACATTCATTTCCTTACTTATTAAGGAGGAAACTGGGATAAAAATCTTTGCTTTTAAAAGAGATATGATGCAACCAGTTTTTATGCACACTTCTTAAGTTCACAACTTTCACACAACAACACTTCCTTATATCTAAAAAGAGTGTATGCATTTTAATTGCAAATAAATTTACATTTCTATAGAGAAGAAAAAAACTCCAGCATAAAGAAGCATAAACCCATGAAATTTTCTAAGTATAAATGTGAGTAGTTCTCCAGAATTACAGAATGAATTCAATTAGGGTATTTCTAAGAGAGTTTATATATAATGGTAAGTAATTTTATGGGTCTTATGTTTAAAATAATACTTCTGTCAAACCCAGAAAAGTAGGTTTATAATTCACAAGAACTAACAGTTTCACATGCATATTTCTAAGTGGCCCAAGGTCTGCCAGTATGCACATGTGTTTCTTGTAGATAAGAACAGTCTCCATCTTCAAAATGAGATAGTGAGTCACAGGACTTATTTAAAAAAAGAAAAAAAGCCTAATGCCCAAATTTGACAGCATGTTAAGAGTTTGCTTTTGTTTCTAGTTACTATAAATGCTTTAGAAGAGATTAAGAAGAGGGTAGCAGAGAAGTAGGGTAACAGAAGCCCCCCAACACAATGCTGCAAAAAGCGATATTTGACTGTCAGTACTTTGAGATCAGTTTGCAAGGCAAAAAGACGACACTGGATTACATTGCTGCTTTCCTGCAGATAAACAGTTTATTCCCCTTCCGTGACTGTCTAACATATCCCTAAGAGCACTGCGTTCTGTATTTACCTTTATCCAATTTTACTTTACATTTCATAGAAATATCTAAAAATTATTCAGTTGACACTCCTTCAATGCCAAAATTATTGTAACAAACAAAAACAAAATGCTGCCAACACTTACAAAACAGACTGCATCTGAGGTTGCTCTGGGATCAGAGCAACATTTCACTCAACATCACGGTGATTTTAAATGGAATTTTCAAAGAAGCAACTTCTACAGGGTGTCCTAAAGCTCAGACCCCAAAAAAACACAGAAGAAACACTCTCCCCCATTAAACCCCCAAATAAAATAACCCCACCAAAAAATCCCCGAAAGTCTATCTTCATATTCAGAAAGTTAAATAAGCCAACACAGAAGTGGTACTCATCCCCAAACAACTATTCATATACTGACGGAATTGCAAGTCCTCTTCATTTTTGATTAGAAGTTCACATTAAAATGTGTTTCAAGGTAAATGCATTTTGTTTAATAACTGCACAGGAAATTAGAATTCCTGTCTGCTACCAATAGCTTTCTCCCCAAGAAAAGTGGCTGTCTTTGCCTTGAAAAAGTGACAATTCAATCCATTTGCTAAAAATACACAATTTATAGCAAGAGAAAAATTGGGAAGGGTAAGAAAGGACACACAGAAAGAGTAGCACAGACTGCTCATTCAGTTTCATTTTCTTATCTTTTCTTACCTTTGCAAGTCTTGCCCTTTTAATGAGATCATTGAGCTTCCTCACAGCAGCCTTCTGCGGGAGACTCTGGATATCCTTGAAAAGATCCTGTGCCTCGGCTTCAAACAGTCTTCGATTGTCTGTGTTTCGGAGAGGGTGGGCCCAGAAGGAGCCAATGTAGACCCGCAGGACCTCTGGCGTGTCGATCACCTTTCCCAGGGACCACATGAGTGCACCGTAGACCCTCATCAGCTGCTGTGTGTCCACTTGGTCAGCCTTATTAAGCACCACTCGAATCTTGTCATCCTGGCCCCGGAACGACTTAATGGCCTCTGAAAACTCATCAGATATATCCAGTTTATGGGCATCAAAAAGGAGGATGATTCGGTCGACCCTCTCAGCAAACCACTGGAGGACTTGGCAGAAGTCGTAGCCTGAAGGAAGAACACACTGTTACAGTCTTACCATTCAGAAACATGAGTCTAGGAGAAGGTAGGGCTGGGCATAGAAAACAAGGATATAATAGCCTCTACCTGGGGCAAAAAGGAGACTGATCACTCAGAGCATAGTATCTGTGGACAATGACGTCAAGATGACTGTATCCTGCATTTCCTTAGACCAGTCTCACTATTACCACCTTTTGTTGTTATCACTGCCCTTTTTTTCCATCTCACATCCACATTTGCCTCTTCTCAGGAGTCTGGTTCCAGCACAGCACGCAAGGTACACAAGGCTGTGAGGCTCTGACCACAATCTCTCTTCATCCCTGCTAATATTGGTCACTTTGGTACCACTGCTTATCTGAATTAACAAGGAAAATGGTGCAGGTGCAGCATTCCAGTGCAAGTCAGCAACCAGAAATATTTGCATTTTAAAACCATTTCCAAACTCATTTCTCCTTACCTTGGAACACTTGCTGTTATTTCTGCCACAGCAGTCTCAAAAGTACAATTTACAAGTAACGTGACTGCACTGCTGACGGCTTTGAGGACACAGCAGGTTACAGAACATGAGCAGTGACCTTTCTGATCACCTGAAACAAGCTTTATCATGTTCTAAGGGAAAGCCTATTCATAGCACATATCTAAATGCTTTTACAGGTTCAGCTGGTACCTAATCCACACAACAAACAGTACTCAGGAACTCCTTATTCAGAAGTGACACATCTAATCCGCAGAGTCATCACTGGCGATGTAGCTTTGGGTTTGGCATGGATGTGACTCATCTAGTACGAGTAAGGAACAGCAAAGCATGTACTGGGAGCTAATATCCCACCCCTCCTCTTCCTCTCAGAAACAAATCAGACCTGAAAGAGGGAGCAGTCACAGTTCAAAGACTGGTCTAAAGTAATCCACACAGAATCAAGAGTTCTGCTCTCAGCAGCATATATTTAAATGCCAACAGCAAAGAAGGCTCAGTTACCACCACTAAGCCCTCCATGGTGTCTTTGGTTATTTCTCAGCTGTCTTTAAACCTCCAATCCTCCAGCCAAGAAAACCCAATTAGACTACTCATACAAGTAACAAACACTGCATATACTTGATACAAGTCCAGATACAAGCAAAAGACCCTTCACCACTCCTCCTTCTCCCCAGCATCTTTTAACCAGTGCAAATGAAAGGGTGTAGGAGGGAACATTGTAAAGTTGCTTAGCTTTCCTTAATGCTGGTTCAGTCAAGTCATTATTCACTATACCTTCAAGCTGTTGATCTTCCAACAGGGAAGCAAAAAGCAAATCAGCTGGTTGTTTGTTTGGTTGGTTTTTTTGTTTGTTTTCCAGTAGAACCTGACTGATCCCAGCATCAAGAAAAGTAGACAACACATGATGTAATAGGAAAAAAAAAACCCTCCAGGTTTGTCATGGAGCATACTTGTGCATGTTTAACAACACAGTCTTAAACCTTTGTTTAAAGATTACAAATACCATAGGAAATTAAATCCAGAAATTCTAGTTAGAAGTAAGAAAATATCTCAAACTACCTGTATTACCTGCCCCACACCCCTAAAAAAAAAGTCATAAAACTCCACTAAAAATCCAGCAGGAACACATCAAAATGTGAAAAGAGGGGACTATCATAAAAAGCTGACAATGCTGCTCTGGGGCTTCCACAAATTCTTTCATGTAACCAGCTCCTGAAGGGCTGAATGTAAGACACAAGGTGAAGGGGCAAGGAGGAGAGCTGCACAGAACATCTCTGGAAGAGAACTCTTTTCACTTTAACCTAAGAATCTAATCAAAATCAGTATGAGAAATTTATAAAAATTTAGCAAGAAAGAAAGGGAGAAGTAAGATCTCCAACATCATTTGCATGCCACAGCATAGTTGCAACAGGGCACTAATACTGAGCTACAAAATAGCCTGTTCTGATTTCACTCAAATAAAAGGAAATACAGTTGAAATTAAATAAAACTGCAAATTGAAGCAAGTTAAATTTTACTAAGTTTTACACAAATGACTATGTAAGAAGGTGACTTAAAAGTTGGGTTACATAAGCATATAAGTTCCCACCACACATTTGGACTGTGAACTGAAAAAACAACTGAACAGCCAACAAGTGTATAACAAAATGAATTTATTTTAAATGTCCATTAAATATTAATGAAGCATTTGCTTTGAGAAAGAATGGTCTGCTTGTGGAAAGTGGCTAAGAAAGACTTAAAAATCTGAACAATATAATAATTTTAACGAAAATCTGTCATCAGAAGAGAACCTCATTTATCTACAGATTCAGCAGTTTTACATTAGAGTATATCTGAACAACAGACAAGTAATATATGGTTAAGTATTTTCATACTTTCTGAGTGTATGGATCAGGGCTCTCCAAGTTGAGAAGTACTAGGTCAACACTGATCAGATTGGAAAATTTGACCAAAACCATTTTGGTGCTGGTAATTCTCAGCCTCTTGTTGCTCTAATTGGTATTTCTTCAAAGGTTTGTTCCCAACAAGTGATGTCAACAGCCACATTCAGAGAGAAGACCTATGTGTCACCAGGTGCAACACCTACTTGCAAATGCATATTAGGAAGTCACAAGTCACCCTTGTACCCAGCTAAGGGACACTGCAGCACTGGAGAACTCTTGAACTCACCCTGGGCTGTGGCAGGGAGTCAGCTGGTGCCTCTGACAGAGGCACAACTGCTGGGCACCAGTAATGAGCTGAGCAGAGAACCCAGAGGAGAACAAACTGAAACAGTGCAGGAGAGATGAAAAAGTGGAACAGAAACTGCATGTGGTTACCAGCCTTGGAAACACTGATCATGAGCAATCGTGTGCCAGCAGCACAGAGCAAAGCACCAGCCCTGTGCCTGGCAGCCACCAGCCATACTCAAAGATACAGCCTGCAGTGGTACAGTATGAGCACTGGCCAGTGGTCTGGGCCAGTCAGGAACATAGACATAAACAAATGGTAGTCTTTCCCTGTGGGCCCAAGGAAAGTAATTTCTGATCAGCCCTAATATCTTCCAAAGCTTTTGCAATTCAGAAAACAATTTGGGAGGCTTGATGGGCTTCATCCATCCTCGTTTAGCACAGACAGGCAGAGTGACCAGTTCTTCCACCCCTGGGGCTGATGCCATTGGCACAGCAGCAGAGGCACCTCCCAGGTGAGTGCTGCAATGAGGAGCCTCTAGGCTCAGGAAAGAGCACTCCCTTAACAGATCAATCAGGTGTGTGCAGGGTGCTGGAGCACTCCCATCTGCCCCTGTTGTCTTAGCACCACACAACCAAGGCTGTGACACAACCTGGACATTGAAAAAGTGCAGCCTTTCTCCCCTGCCCAACCTGGTGTTCTTCTAATGCCTCAAATGAGCATCTAAACTTCCCACTCTTTCAAACAGAGCTCAATCACATATGGAAAGATGAACCTTCTGCTATCAAGAGTGCAATTTCCAGTTCTATTAATGAAAGCCTGTCTCAATCCAGCACTCCTGGATAACAATCTTATTACACTCCTGTTGGTGGACTAATAAGTAGAATGTACACTGCAAGGGAAAGCCTGGCACAAGGCTGCAGATATGTACCACTTTAACTAATCCATAACTATATTTTTACAAGCAAATTGAACTGAGAAAATGAACTGTATTTAAGTAACTCCAGCTTAAAAAAAAAAAGAAAATTAACCAATATCCATTTTCCCCTGAACTCTTTCCCCATACTTTTTGAAATACTTGCCTTCACACCACTCAGTCATCAAATAACCTCTCCCTTCCTACAAGGGGTTCCTCCCCACATCCTGCCAGACGTCCATTTTTCCTTCCAAATCTTGCAGACCACACAAGATATTTCTGTCTGACAAGGGCGTTGTGAACATCACCAGTGATGCTGCAGCAGCAGCACAGGGACAGGCATTGTCTGATCAGGGGACAATGCTGGCACACGTCTGCACATTCTCCTCCAGCCACTTACACAGCCCCTGAGCTGACAGACAGGAAACCTCTGGCACATCCTCCTGCCGACAACAGGAGTGGGAAAGGTGTGTCTTGAGACATCTTTGAACGTTGCACTCTGTGTATATTTTTGACCCTTCAAGCAATCAGCTCCTTCTGCAGCCTGGATGCTTTCCAGCGTTAAAAATAGAGCATGCCGGGAAATAGTGCATGTCCTCTAATTTTACACAGTCCCTTTACTGTTTTTCTGCATGTTAAAATGAAGTTAGCATTTGAGTCCTCTCTTGGTCTCAGAAAGCTTCAACTTACTCCTTACTCAAACTTTAATATTATACAGATGTTACATTCATTCATAGGTAAATAGTAAAGCAGTTGTTAGTGAGAAGATGGAAAAAAAACACCAATAGCAAAGAGACAAGGTCTTACACCGAAGCCCTGTAATGTTATTCTTCCATCAAACATTTTAAATAAGAAAAACTGCAGCTTACCAATGTTAGACGCAAGCTAAACTTCTAGAAAGCAGAACCCTCTCTGACAGAGACACATTTAGGGGCAGCAGAAAACATCTTGTATGGTCAGACAAATCTTGCTGTGTGCAGCATCACAGGACAAGTCAAGTTTGTGCTCCACAAAACCACCTATATGCAAACTGCATAAGCAGCCCAAAAGCCATGTATAGGATATGTATCTGACTACGCAATATGTCAGCCAAAGGTATTGCAGTATTTCCTAATCAGGATAGTGTGGAATTGGTTCATGCAATAAATCCAGAGTCACTGTAGATAAGTTCATGTATGCAGACACTTAAGTATAAAAAAACCTTTATTTCACCTGCCCCGAAAGCCTGGGACACTGAGAGAACAGTGCTCTAAAGCCAACTCCCAAAACCTCTTATTTGGTACAACCACACTGATTAAACCTAACAGCACACAGGAGAATCACACTTTGATAAAAGAACTATGACAAGTGACACATTCAAGACAATCTTTAACACATAGGAAAAAAAATTCTTGAAATGCAATCTAATCAAGTTAAAACCTACGAAACAGGTGAAAGTTTGAGGTTATCACTGAGCCACGTCAAACAAGGTGAAAGTCTATCATACTAAAGGGCAGGCCAGCTAGGCTGTAACAATTGATAAGGCACATACCATCAAGACAAGGAGTCTCTGAACAAAAAGGGAACAAGAGCCATGTTTTGTTAAACCACAGGAGCAATTCTAGATGGCACTGAAGAGTCGTGGTCCTTCAGGCAACACAGGACTACCAGTGAAACATAACCTGGAGAGAAACACAACTCTGTCTTGCACTTGGAAGTCTGAGACTTCCACAGCGTTCCCTAATGGTGTTGAATTCGGTTACACAATTGCTCACTTTTTCAGTGGCATATTAATATGATACTCTAGTTTTTTGCTTATTTCATGTTCCCTTCCATACTGTCACAAAAGTGGCAACCTGATACTCGAATGCTGCCAAACATAATTTTCTCTTGATTTAACAAGCAAAGAAGGGGTAAGATGCACCTAGTTTTAACTTGAGGAGGAAAAAGGGAGCTGGAATCTGCAAGGGAGAAGCAGACCACCTCTCATTTTATCACTGTCTAAACTGGAATCTAATATTTTGTGGGCATTTTATGAGAAGATTTTTTCAGGACTACAAATCATTAGTTATACACTCAATTTTTTCTGTCTAAAATAAGAGTGCCAACATGCAGCATTTGTTTTATTTCTGGTTTCACAACATTCTGGCCTTCGCTTGCAGAGACGTAGAGCTCTCAAGCTGTTCATCTCTACTATTCTACCAACACATCACATAAAGTCCAGCACTCCCCCATGACAAATGTTTTACACGACCATGAGTAATAAAGAGGACAAAACATCACTGCACAAAGAATCCAGAAGCATCTGGTAGACCAGTTTACTAAGTAAGCATAATTTAGATTATAGTCCTAAGAAGTTAGTCCCTTATTCTGTCAGTTTATTGTAAAGACAAGACTATTGTTGCATAGCTGCCATATATTGTGTGAGGATTTCCTCAAAAAATCCCAGGTGTAATATGTTAAAGAATTGTTTATTTCCTCTGACAGAGACACGAAACACAAGTTTCCACTTCTTAAGCAAAGGTCTGAAAACATAGGGCAACATAAACCACACCCTGAATTACCACCATTTACAAATCCACAGAAAAGTGACATGCACTTAAATGCAGCTGAAGAATGCAAGGAAGAAAGCTGTTTACATTACACTGTTCTGTTTAAATAGTTTCTCAAGACAGGCTAATGTTTAAAACAGCTTGATAAACAGTTCTCTGCAGAATTTTCATATTATTAAAAATATTCTCACTCACTCTTCCTCCTTCTACCATTTGACTTTGTCTTTTGACTGAATTACACTATGGCATGACTGAGCAACCTTAAGAAGCGACTCTAGCAGCTGTGCCCACAATAAACCCACCTTTTTTATAGCCCCACCCCCGAATTTTTTAGACATGACCAACCTATAGCTATTACAAAACATTTCTTCATTCATGAACTTCAACAGTATATATAAGAGTCATTATTACTTCATGAAAAGCAATTAAATTATGAAAATAAGGCTTTTTCTCAGGAGTGACAAAGCACTAATTAGTCAACAGACCAGGCAACTGTAGCCATTTGCAGTCACAGCAGCAGGATGACAGAAATGCCAACCCCCATCAGCTTTCAAGAGAAAAAATTCCAAACACTACATCCAGTCCTAAAATATGGGTTGTACAGGGCGTGCATTAAGAAAGTATGGGACAGACCACCACGCAGTATAACTAAAACAGGCTCCCCAAAGATTAGGATACTAATTTGTCCAGTAGAGTAGAAAAAATTTAGTGAGCTTGGTAATTGTAAAGCTCAGCAACTCACCCCTGCTGATGCGCTGCTTCTCTCCAGAGAGAATGCCAGGGCTGTCAATGATACTGATGCTCTTCAGGACCTCGTTTGGTAGCTGAGAACACATGAACCTGCAGGAAAGGGGGGAAAAAAACCCATTAACAATAGCTCTTGCTCACACACAGCTTGTCACTTGAGCACTCCCCATTATATATCTGATTTTAGAAAGACTCAAGTGAGATTCAAAAACGTTTCTAAATCCTGACAAATCTTTATGTTTGGCAACCACACACATTTAAGAAAAAATAAAAAGAGAGCTTCTCAAAAGAGAAAACACAATTTTTGTGTGGAAATATTGTAAAACTGTCTAGTGCTGATAAGACCCCAAATTTTACAAGAGCTGACAACATGGGCCTTAAATGCAACTTTAAAGACTCCATCAAGCCACCAGTTTGCTAGAACCAAAATTAGTACACACAAGAGAAATTTCTTCACGTACTCCAGCTTATGCCCAAACTCAAAGACTGAAAAGGAAAGGGGAGCAAGCAGAAAGCCACACTGACAATACAGTTATGTTCCAGTCCCTGCCATATCTCCCCCTAACCTGATCCAGCAGCACTTGAGCAATCCCTACTCCCTCACTCCTCAGCTGGGGCACCAGTGAAAACCACCAGTATTTCTCCCACAAACCCAGCCAAAACTATCACACTGCCAGAATCAAGAGTTCAAATTACACACAGTATGCTCTAAACAATAACCTCCTGCCTCTGCATCGGGAAACAAATTCAATGGTGGTATTACAGAAAAATAAATAATTCACGAAGACTCAGAGCTGTGCAGAACACTTGGTGTGTTACATGCAAGCTACTCTGATGCTTCTGGGATAGTTCATGACTGAAGAACTTCACTGCCCTTCATCATAACCTGCCTTTAAGAGATTTGCATAAGAGTTTAATCTTCTTACCAGGGAGCAGCTGAAGATACTAAGGAGCACACAGAGTGACCCACTCTCCTCCTGCTAGGCTGCCCCACACAGGGTTAAGCTGCAGCCTCAGGCTCTAAGATGGGGCTGCCCTGCTTCAACCTATGGCTTCACAAAGCACACTGCCTCAAAACACAGGGTATCAGAGCAAATTGCAGCTGTGCCAAGGTCAAACGAGACCTTTAAGGCCAAAGATGATCTGAGTTAGGAAGAGTTCAGCCAGTTAGACGTAAGATACAAAATGTAAACTGTATAAAAATCTAGATGATATTTTATACAATATAAATTATTAAAAAGAAATTGGGGAGAAAAGAAGTCCTAACACCTCACTTCACCTTGTCCTTCAAGAGACTTTGTAGTAATGAGCCTTTAACAAAAGCACACAGTGTCCCTTCTTGGATAAAACAGAAATGGCAGCATCACCTATGCCTCTCTCTGAAACCCAAGAGGGCACAAGGAAACAGCAGCCACCCGAGACTGATAGAACCTTTGGGTATGTAAAACATAATGTAAAATGTATTGTTTGTTTTAGTGGGACACCAGGTATAGAAAATACCTCATATCTGAAGCAAACTCTTCCATTAGGGCTAATTTCCTACTAGCTTAAGGAATATTTTTGAAAGAGCCGTGAGAAAACTACATTATTTGAACCTGCCAAAACCTAAAGGCAGTGCTATGTCAAAGCAAACACATTACATGGAAGCATAGTGGATGTGCATACAGGACAAAGAAAATACACTTAATCATGTGAATCATTACAAAAATACATACATCACTAGTATGTACAGCATGCAGCAGCTTTCACAAATTTGGAAGTGAGAAGACTGAATTTTCACATATATTTCTTATGGGAAGAAAGGCATTGTTATGCCAGCTGAACAATAGAGCAGTGTCTTGATGCAGGCATCACCCGAACTCGGACAGCTGGAAAAGACCATGTGAGAAAATAGAGAACTATAGGCCTAGAAATGTAGACACTGCCATCTTTGCCGAGTCATAAGTGGCAATGGGAGGACAAAAGTACATGGTAAACACAAATGAAATAGAAGCATGAACTCAGAATTAACAGGCTATTAACTCTAGAATATGCCTATAAGATAAAGATGACAGATGGGTTAAAAATCTTACCTCAAACTAATATTTCAGACAACTTAAAACTGTAATGATACTGGTATTTGAATATCTCTTTTCAACATTCAGACTTATTTCTTAACATCCCACTTCATGAAGGTCATGAAAGTGCTGCATCATAAAAACCAGAACTACATACTATCCACGTGAATGACAAACAGACTTAAACCAAAAAAAAGTGTTACAAAAACAGCTGCATGAATGAGATTACTGTAATTACTTATAATGCATAAGAGTAGACCAGGACCATGTATTTCTTCTTAGTAGCACTAATTCCTTTACATGCTTTTCTGGTATAATGCAATATTTTTTCCTCACCAGCATCCAAGGACACACTAGGTCCTGTCTCCCTTCCCTCTCCTCCCCAACTTCTTTTAAAAAAGTATACAGGAGAAATAAGAGACTGCTAGAGGAACATCTCTCACAAGCAGTGACATAAAGGGGGTAATTAGAAAGGGTCATGGAAAAAGACAAAAGCAAGGTAACATCAATAAATTAATGCAGCTAATTACTAAGTACAAGCCTTGATTGTGATATCGTGTTCTTGTTTGTTTCATTTTTTCCATTACCTCAGTCCCTGTTTCCTGTCATTTGGATTGTTACACTTGGATGAAAAGGGCACTCAACTTCATCATCTAAGTGTTCATAGCCTTAAGTTCCTCCACAAAACAAAACACTGGGATTGGAAACCATTTAAAAATAAAATTGAGGGGGGGGAAGGAACAGGACAGGGCGAGGAGGGGTGAAGCAGCGAAAAGGCTATTAAGGCAGGAGTGAAAAATGTAATATCAGATAAAAAGAACAGTCAGTATGGCAAATGAGAGAAGGCAAAGTAAAATATGTAGTATGATTACACGTAACCTAGTAGGAACTCAAAGATACTGAAGCCTAAGACAATTTCATCCAAGTGAAGTCATAAAGAGAAAGGAGTTGGTAAGTTTCGAAAAATGCTAGGGAAAGATAAGCACCTAGATCTCTGCTGAATAACTAAGGAGTGAGAGTGACTGTTGGGGAAGATAAGGGTGCTCATGGTATTTCAATATAACCTTATCACAGTCACCAAAAGAACTGGAATAATTTAGCCAGTTACTTTGAAAGTACATCTCTTTAGCTATCCGATAATCTTGCTTTCATAACAGTCAGAACCTGACACAACTAGCCAGACCAATTAGGCAAAAAATTACATCGTCACTCATCCAAACAAACACATGCCATTATTAAATGGTGTGCAAATATTTGAATATTAAGCAAAATAAAATTTACAGTATAGTCATTTTTTGTAGAGAGAAAACAATGGTGAGGAGAGGGAGAAACAGAATAGCGATCTAGGAGACAGAACTTAGCCAATAATCTCAAAACTGTTATTTAAAATGGGAGTTGACTACAGCTTCCCACAGCACATAGTCTTATCTCTGCAAAGCGATAGCCAAGCCAACTGTAAGCCGCTAGAAACTTTCTTCTTTGAATAAGCACAGCAAGAGATAAAACTGTACATGATGAACTTTTAACACTCATGCCAGTATTTATCAGCCAAACAGGAAAGTTTATTGTTAAAAAGAACCAATTTAGATTAATTGGCTTGCGAAGTGAGGCCTCCATGTCAAGCTACAATCAAATACAGGAAGAAAACAAGGTGATTGCTCAGACAATAAGAACAGAGTTATTAGTAACTAACTTTCAACTGGAAATATTTAGTATGCTACTAAAGTTTACTATGAAAATATTCACAACTCCTGAACAACTCTTCCCTTTTTACAAATACACAGCAGAAGCTAACACTATTCCCCTTGTCTACAGAAATACCTGAACACCAGGTAGTCAATATTAAACACTTAACAGGTTGAGTTTTTATTTTATCCATGGGGCACATTCAAATCTTTTCCATTCTCGTAGGTCTTTTTACATATCCCAGCAATTCAGTTTTAAACAGCTGTACCAAGATATCCAGTGAAATCAGTGGAAAGGAACAAGACAGCATCAAAATGAAAATATTTGTTTCCTTTATTTTTGAATAGCAGTTTTTAATGATAGTACTAACCTATCAGTTTTATTGAGTAGAATTTTTGCATAAACTGATCCTGAACTGTTCCACCCAACATAATGCCGCACAAGTCACCCAGTGGATAATTTCTACAGTTTTCTGTGAACTGGTTTTAACAACTATTTTCTATTCAGATAACTGAGTATCTCTATCCTAATGCCACCCTACCTAGTACTGCCTTTTTAAATTTAATTCACCTGAACTGCCACCACTCCTGCTTATATTCGAATATTTATTCCATGCTGTTCAAAACAAAACATGCCAAAATTTTACCATTATCATCAGAAGACAGAAAGCAAGATGATCTCACCTGTTCAGGAAAGCATTTCCAAAGCGGCCGAGTTTCCGGAATGGCTTTTTAGGATCAACAACTAGGGCATTTCCAGGAACATTTCCTTCTGTTTCTCCATACATCACAGCAATAAAGGAATCTGTGGTAGGCTCTGGACCAATCCGCATGCCTGGAAAGTCTTGCTCGAGCAGGTATCTGACATGGAGAATACATAAATGCGTTTATACATAAGAGCTATATTTATACAAAAATATTCCAAAAGAATGAATGATTAGGATCCACGGCAAAAGCAAATACCTATAATTTGCTTGAAAATTTCCAAGGATATGCACATTCTATACAAATAAGATCACATTTTCTTGCATTTCATTATTTCTGTTAACAGGGGGAAGGAGGAAGAGACCTGAATTAGTTTTTCACAACATCTAGGTAAAAGGATAAAGTAAATCCCTTTACAATGACAGTGTGGAAAGCACTCCCTCAAATGCCTCAACCATTTAAGTGGATGCTTCTACCAATGATCCAAGTGCTGTAGATTACACTACAAAACATGGCTGATTTCTGAGTGTTTTCAAGCCTCTACCAGTGCTGCTCGTACAAAAAGGGAATGGTTTGAAACTGCACGTGAGCAGATCCAGTTGGCTGACAGATCTAACCCTTCAATCAACTCCGTATGGTCTCACTAACTTTAACTCCTCCTACCAGAGCCAGAGAGAACTGTTATGAGACAGTAAAGTTATATCTGTTCGGGTGTGAGGTTTTTTTTTTTTTTTCTTTTGACCTGCATATCAAAACGTAATTGTTAACTAAGTCAGATCTGCAGAACTTTAGGCCTAAGAGTAAAGAATTTCCAAAAGACATCAAGCCGGGTAGTGCTAAATCACCAGAAACCATCTTGCACCTCCCCTTGAGTAGTTTACTGACAGAAGACACAGACAGCACATACTCAGCGGACCAAGCTTTGACTTTCCAGACAACAAGGTCTGAAATGAATTGTGTATTTAAGTATTAAAACTTAATGGAGCCAGGGTATTTATTTACACAGAAAGGCTGTCTGCATCGCTTCATGGATGGCAAGTGTGAAGTAAAAGCAGCCCCAAGTCCTTCGAGCAAGCCTCCCTCTAGCCCACATTCTATGACAACTGGCACTGTTCACAGAGACACAGGCAACTCTGCTTAACTTTAAAGCATGAGTGTTATTGTCCTCAGTCACAACAGCACCATCTTGGCACTCAAGACTAAAACAAAGTGTTTCCAATATCACCCTGCAGTTCTTAAAAAAAACCCCACAATTTTAATCAACTACAATTAAACTATTTACATAATCAAAACTGGATTTACATAAGAATTCTTCTGCAGGCACAGGTGGTGGTCCTACATACAACGACAGCACTAGCTGCATTTTAGTGCATCTATATTAAAGCTGCTCTTTTAATAAAGGTTTATTCTGGACTTAATCCAACAGTGCTATGACTATTCTGCTATAATTTCCTAAATCAATACTAATTTGAGAGGACTTCTTGGCTGCTTTTGCTGCAAAAATCCATTTTACATAGTATCTATACTTGCTGAACAATCTCTGTCTACAAATAAAGTATCCAAGCATTCACAAACTTCATAGATCAGCACAGAAGCTGAATTTAAGGAACTAAATACATGTTGCATATTTCAAAGACTGTTTTCCACCAGCCTTAGCAAACTGGCTCCAATTAGCTCAACCTATGATCAGGGAGCATGGAACAATTATTTACATGAGATTTCCTGCAGATTTCTCCTTCCAAAAAAAAAGAAATTAAAAAAATGCCAATACTAAAACTTGTGAGGAAGGAGGAATGTAAGAATAATCATGCCAGAAAATGCCAAAGTCAATCTGTTTTATCTCTAGAATAAGCTGTAGCTAATGCACAGTAACAGGGAAATAAAAGTGACCCCTCTCCAAAAGCAAATGAAACAGAACTCAAACCCCTCTGTCCACACAGATTTGTAAAATGCAGCAGATCCCTCACTGTACAAACCAGATCATGTAACAAAATGAAGACAAATCTCCTTTAATTGCTCACCAGTTGGACCCCTCATGGAAATTCGTGACTTTCAAGTGTTGTGGCAAACAGCAGAACACCTGAAACACGAAAGCGTGTTCCTGCCTCTTCACAGGACATCACTGCAGACCAGAGCTCTCTATAACAGGATGCCAAGGCTAACTCACAAGAGCCACTACAATTTTCCAGACTGGAGTTATCCATGGCTTTGATTTTGAAAGATTAATTACACTTTTGTCTTTTAAAAAAAAGGTTTTTAACCTACCATGATAAAATGTTCTACTTCAAACATTGCTTTTCCTCATTGTCCTTCTTTTAAAAGAGAAGGGATCTCTAAGAACTCGTAAAGAAACTTTTCTCTTGATACAAATTCTCATTCTCAGGCTTCTGCTGACAGAGGCACCAAATCATAAGGTGACAGACAACACATACAAGAAGATGCTCCAAGAGCAGCAATAAAGAACATATATTGAATCAAATGCACAGGAGTGAAGTTCCACATCTCAGGTCAAGGAAACTACATTGTGGAATCTGAATACGGAGCAGACACCTCCAGGGTAACAGGATAATTGCCATCTACCGTAAGCTCATAAATTATGGCATGATTAAGGACATTCAGTGGTGACAGTCTTTTAGATGCCTAAAAAAGTAATTTCATGGCCTGCTCACAAACTTGCTGCACAGGTAAAACTTGCAAAATTTAAAGAGTTACAAGTACGGAGTAACTTTCAGGATTTCCAACATTTCTATTTGCTGCTCTGAACTTGAGAGTGGAAATTCAGATTAGCTCTTTATTGAAATTACTAAACCAGAATAAAGTGCTACTGAACTGCAATGATACTTTCAAGTTAATGTCATAAAGGCAGCTTAAAAAAACAGGCTTTTATAGTGAAAACAAGCCAGGAAGGCAAGACCTCCTTCCAAATACCAAGCCCCACCCAACAGTCACAATGCTCTGCCTGGTACAACTATTCAACAGACACAGCAATCACTTTGCAACACAGGTATTTTCCATTAAGATTGGCTCACAATTGCACATCAAGAATTAGTACAGACTAAAATAAACCTGTTCTTGAGCACTGGATGTGCTCAAGTGTGATGGGTTTGGCTGGGACAATAACTACTATATGGCTGTGTTTTGGATCTGTGCTGAAAAGTGTTGACAATACAGGGATGTCTTTATTACTGCTGAGCAGCACTTACACAGAATCAAGGCCTTTTCTGCTTCTCACCCCACCCCACCAGCAAGTGGCTGGAGGTGAACAGAGAGGTAAGATGGGACCCAACTGGGACAGTAGGTCCCAACTCGCCCAAGGGACATCCTGTACCATATGGCATTGTGCTTAGCGTATAAAGCTGGGGGAAGAAGGAGACACTTGGAGTGATAGCATTTTCTCTTCCCAAGTCACTGTTATGTATGATAGAGCCCTGCTTTCCTGGGAATACCTGAACACCTGCCTGCCCATGGAAAGGAGTGAATGAATTCCTTGTTTTGCCTTGCTCGTGATGCTTTTACTGCACCTACTAAACTGTCTTTATCTCAAGGCATGAGCTTTCTCACTTTTACCATTCTGATTCTCTCCCCCATCTCACTGTGCAGGGTGTGAGTGGCTGTGTGGTGTTTGGTTGCAAGCTGGAGTTGTGGGGTGAATTAAGCCACTTATCACATATATCACACTTCTCAGCATGAAAAAACAGCTTTACTTACCCACACAAAAGGTAAGAGCAGTCTTCTGTAAATTGAAAAGCTGCCAATGTTTCTGTACCAAATGCTACATTAGCACAGGAAAATACCTGGATTTTCAGCTTCTGCTACTACATGCTCTTCTCAGGAATCTTCAGCATAGAAGGAGTTCAAAAATGTTCACAGGAAGAATGCTTAAAAATAGCCAATGCCCCAAAGACAGTCTAGATCAAACAACAGACATCCTGTTGATTCTTCTCTCTTTGTTTTTACCTGGGCTATAACCTTTCAGCTTTGCCAATAAACATTCATCTATGTTCCTCTGCAAGATGTATAGCCAGACTACGGGAAACTAATTTACAAAGTTCCAGAGATAGAAAAGATTACTCACAGTTGCACATACTGATTATCATCTGAAGCCTAAATGCATTAGCTAGGCCACACTAATGCACAAATGCAAGTGAGCTGGACAGAGCAGCACTGAACAGGGATAACCTGTGATGCATCGAGGGATAAACTCATGGCTCTTTTACAGGGCTGCTCACCTCCATACTACATACTGCACCAACTATTCTGCTTTTTTTGAAACACGGAAAAACTACGAGACGTTTGCTTTAGCGTGAGAATACTGCTCTATAGAACTCAAAGCTTTCATGTAGAGCTAGTGACAAAGAAGATACAGCTTTCACCCAAAGAAATTAAGAGGCACCTTCCCCCCACTTCACCCCTGAAGAAATAAAAGCAGCTGCACAAGCGATTGCACCTACTTTCAGACTCCAGACATTATGCATACAAAAGGGTGCTTTCACAAAAGTCAGCTCTGGCTAAGTTAAATAGCAGGAAGTTTACAATTTTTAACCTCTGAGTAATACCTGTGAGCAAAGTAAAGGCACAGCCTGGCAATCTAAGGAATTTACTTCTGGTTTTTCTCATGTTGAGAAGTTCTTTAAAAAAAAAAATCAGTCTCCTACACTTTTAAAATAGAAAAATTAATGACAAGTTAAATATTATTAGACTACAAGTTTAATTAACTGTTAGAAGGAAATAAACTACCTATTTGCATTGACTACCTCCTTATGTTTTTTTCATGCAGTTCAATTCTCCTCTCCTGTCCCTCCTTTCCCCACTTTTTTTTTTCTAAAACAGGCATAAGAAATTGAGACAATTACGGAAGCTGCAGTGCCAAACAGCTCACATGTAAGATAAGCAATTGGCTCTCACCATGCTCCCACTTAATTAAACACAATTGGACAAGCGTTCACAATTGGATATATTTGTTTGAATTGTCAAATACTTGAATAAAACTATCACCACACTACACCTTAGACAGCAAAACTGACAGGTTTCACCGCATTGTTCCAAGTGCCAAAGCGGATAAACAGCACTGAGTGAAAAAACATAAGAGCTGCTAGAAACCTGGAAGTGTCTGTTTGCATGCCTTGATCCCCAGGGACGTTTAGTCACTGGTAGATCAGTGTTTTCCATAAAGACTTAGTGGAAGGAACTGGGTGGATATGGATGTGTCAGAGGTACGAAAATGTGAAGTTCTCACGATAACCTCTAAATCAAAGTAAATCCCAAATGAATATTTGACAGCTAAACAGAATTGTTATGTCCACACATAAACCCAATAATAAACTCTTAGGTAGACCTAATATACCCTCCTGACTATGAAGTGGAGAAACGTGAAAAAAAGCAGTTTTAATTAACATTTATAATAATGTTTGCTTATTAAAAGGTTTGCAGGAATAAAACCCCTGTAGCGCTACTTCATTCTAAGAAAAAACCATCTACAACAAAGATAGAATTATAACAGTCTTGAGAGGGTATGATATTTTTCCATGGGCTAGTCAGCCTACCAGAGGGGAAATTTATTTCTGGCTGACCTGGACACTATAACATTTTCCCATGTCTTCTAAGTCTTGCACACAGCAAACAAGAAGTTCTCTTTTTTTGCCCTTCTTTTTCTCCTCTAAATTGGATTTTGACTAACAGTCACTGTGACACTATTGTCTAAGTTGTTGCCATCTTCAATGGAGCATTTTTCCTTGCTGATTCAGCCCATTATTATCTACGCTATAGAGAACACTGAGGTAATGAATGTTGATCATAGTGAGGTCCCTTAGAAGCAATAAGAGATATTCTGCTACTGATTTGGGCTCAGCAGTCAATGCCTGTCTTCTCCAATAACTTGTACAAGATGAAACTGCTTTGTGAGCTACCTAAAATGGGGACAGGAGAAAGGGGTAAAAGGGTAAAGAGAAGGGCACATCACAGTAGAAGCCACCTCCTGCATCAAGTCAGGTATTTTAACACAACACATGAGAAACCATCTTTGAAAACTTCCATCTCTGTCTGGGCATCTTCATCAAGCACTAACAAATGCTAAAAAAAAGTTGGAAAGAGCTGTAATAAATTACAGGTCTTTTCTCATTCAGACTGTACATTTGTACCAGTCAATCCCTTTGCTTAGTATTTTATTGTTACAGTGGTAACAAGTTACTCACAAAGCAACAGTAGCAAAATAACGCACTGCAAGGAATATTAATGTTTCTAAGCACGATACTGACTTGTACTTCAGTCCAATATAGGCAGCTATGAAGGACAGAAAAGTTGAAAGTCCATAAATCAAGAACCTGTGTTCTCAACCAAGGCAAACTCTTACAGAAGGGGAGAAATGAAGTTTTCTATGAATTGCAAATAACAGAACAACTCTGCTGACAGGGAGAAGTGCTGGTATGCACATACTCGGGACCATTCCGCCTCCCTCTCTATTACCCACGCTCTCCCCATCCCTTGTCCATGTGCCAAGTAACAACGCTTGTCTGCAAATATATACAGGCTAACAAGCCAACTGTAATTTTAAAGAAGAAAATGAAAACGTATGCCTAGAGAAAAATCCAAATCAACCACCCCACATACACACCACCTTGTGACTACTTGTGGAGATCCTGATTTAATTACAGCCCTATTTCTATTTTAAAAATTTTCCTCTGAGCAACACCTCTTTATGTGTTTGTGGGAATTCATTAATAATCAGTAAAGAAACCGTGTTCAACTTCAAGCTTTCAATTAGCTAGTTGTAAAACCAGAAAAGACACATGATCAGTTCTGTAAACATCTGAAAAGCTCTCAGGTGATTAAAGGTAAACATTGCTCTTCAATGGAGAGGGGAGGTAGGTATTTTGCACTGCAAGAAGAAAACAGTGTTATGGTAAGGCTGCCTGTAATCTTTGGAACTGAAAGATAAAAATTTGTAAATTTTACAGAAGGACTATAATGAACTTCAGATAAAAGCAGGTCAAAATGTAAACCAAGGGACCACTCAGTGTCTTTTGCAGAGTTGGGCACAACCTTAGACTGATTTGTAAGGGGCACGTGAGAGGGAAACTCAAACATATATAAAATATTCACAGGTTCATAATATTGTCCTTACCCAAGGTATGCTTCAGCATACTAAAAATGAGTTACTAAGAAACTTAGAAATGGAGAGGAAAGAGAGAAGATATTACAACAGGGACAACATTGTTAAGCTGCCTTAGTAGTGACACTGCTTCTTCAATGTAATTGATCAAAATAAAGGCACATGGAAGGGGAGACTTTCCAGATACCACGTATTTTTTGCACAAAACTCTTGTCATGTTACTCTTCTATGATGACATCCGATCATTAAGCTACTTCGGGGAAAGAAAGGGAAGAATACAAGGTTAAGTGATCCCTCATGGCCGGTGCACTCATACCGTTTTAACACGAAGCTCCTGGTTTTCCTTTGAAATAATTTAGAGATTAAAAGAACTAAGAGGAAGTAGACAAGGAGGTTACACTTTCTCAGCAGAACATGAAATAGAGATAATATTCTTGAACAGGAAGCAAGCGGCGAGCTACAGAGCGTGTTAACAGGGTCGGGAGCGGCACCATCCTTCGCCACAGCACGGAGGCTCTCGGTAAGCCCCGCTCGCTGGGAGGGTGGCCGGCCGCGGGCAGGCGCCAGCCCTGTCACCCTGCTGTCACCCTGCCGCCTGTCACCGGCACGGCCTCGGCTCGCACCCGGGGGCAGCGCTGTCCCGCACGGGCGGGCTCGCCGGGGGCTGCGCCGCCAGGGCGTGGGAGGGATTTACCGCAGGGAGCACCACCCCGGGCAGGAGGTGAGCGAGGACGAGCGAGAGGCCGGCGGGGGCCAGGCGGGCAGGGCGGCGGCCGGCGCTCCCCGAGCGGGGCCGCGGGGGCAGCGGCCGCGCTTGTCGGGGGTCACCTACCGGATGAAGGTGGTCTTGCCGGTGCTGTACTGCCCCACCAGCAGCACCATGGGCTTGTTCTCGAAGTCGGCCTCCTCCAGGGCGGGAGAGTGGAACTCATGGAAGCGGTAGTGCTCCTCCAGCGGCAGCAGCTTGCGGAGGTAGAGGTCCCGCAGCCCGCCGGTCACCGTCTGCACCACGTCGGTGCCGCCACCGCGCTCCCGCCCGCCGCCCTGCTTCCCCAGCCAGCTGAACATCCCGCTGCCGCCTCCGTCCCNGGGGGAATCCGTCTCCCTGCAGGGCACGCCCTTGGAGCCGGCTCCTCAGCGCCAAAATCTCAGCCCCTTGCCATGAAATCCGGAAACACTTTGACCACTCCGCTCTGAACATAGAATCGCCCAAATGCTTTTCGTGTTTTTCTGATGATGGTTTCTGTCTTTGGATGCCAAAGAAGTGTGTGACTAAGCGCCATGGTGTTTAGCTACGACATCAGGCAACTGTTTTAAGCACAATGAAAAACCTTAGTATAACAGGGAAACCTTTCCCTGAGACGTGAGTAGCAGGTACGGCCATTAGTTTTAACCTTAGGTCCTGCACTGTGTTAAGCCAAGTAGGAGGATCACCTTGCCCATGGATTTTACAGGAGATTTTAGTGGAGTATAACACCAGATTCACTACAACCTTGGAGAAATCAATAAAACAGATATTTTCTTGTCCTCTCACATTAAAGTTTGTGCGCACTAACTACCTAGAAAACAAAAACTTGGGATCTCAGTTTTAAAAAAAGGAGTGGAAATTTATGCTGAAACTGTGTTTAAACACTATATTACATGTATCTTTTGTGTTACACGCTTAAGGGTGCTTCTCAGTATCTGTATCATTTGAATCCCCTTTTGCTGGTCCGGCACATCTACTGTTCCACTTTTTTATCTATGTACCTTTCTTCCTCCTCATTTCCACATTGAATACTGCATTTTCTCAGTATGCTCCAGGTCTTTTCTAAATACATCAGCAGGTTTAGATGTTCTCTTTTCATCTCCTTCCTCTCTATGATGTTCCTCAAAGAGCAGATGTTAGACTTTAGCAATGCTCAGTTCTGGGCATTTAACCACTTTGCCTTTTCTTGGTTCCTTGCTTTGTATTTTATTTAGGGCTGTGCATATGTTTTGCAACTCTTTTGTTGCAATTTCCATGCTGAGTCTAAAGATTTTATACCATTTCACATAGGGTCTTGCTGACTGGTTTCCTCATTTTTTAAAATGTACTTTTCATAGTTTCGTTTTGTATTCCTTTAATTGTCATTACATATCTCTATGGGTTAATTCATAGGTAATTGTTATCCTTGTAGTTACTTACACCTTCTTTTTGTCACTTCAGTAATTTCTTTTAAATTAGTCTTCTATCACCACATCTTTTGAGGTCTGACTGCTCCTAATTATAAATTATCTGCAAAAATATCTGAGCTGTGGAAAATGTAATTACTGCAGTGTGGAGTGAGGTTCCTTGCCCCCTTATCTGTGGTGTTAAATCCAGTATTTAGTGACTGGAGAACCTTATGTAGCTCACATACCTCACAGGAGAGGTACAATACTGTCTCAGACTGTCCTCTGAGTCTCTGGGAATTTACGATTCAGTGCAGGACAGAAGCAGATGCAGAGCCTTTGTATTTTTTCAGTCCCCAAAAATTTTCCAGTGAATTCATCCATCAGTTATTTGAATGCATAAAATTTTATCAACAGGAAAACTCAATTACATATGTCCCGAACTACTTCACTTTGTTTAAACCTGCTGCCTGCTAGTTTTGGCTGATCCTCTCCAAGTCTTGTGATAGAAGAGGGGTGCACTGACTTCATACATCTCTCTCTTCTCTGCCTTTCACTTCTCCTGTCCTTTTTCTAGGTTGCAGATTCCTTATCTATTTGTGCCTTGTGTGGAAGCAGTTCTGCCTCCTTGATCAGGCCTGACATTTTCCTCTGTATTCTTGTTGAACATAGAAAACTGAGATACTGAGTAATTATTGCATGCAAGATTTTTGAAATGGGGTAAAGGGTGCATTGTTCTCCATGACCCTTTCGTGTCTGCTGGAAAGCTGCAGGAAGGGCAGGGGAGTGTTTGCACTCACACACCTCGTTCTGCTTGTCTTCAGACTTCCTGCCTAGATGCTTCCTGCTGTTGGTGAAATAATTTTCGTCCTTCAGACAATAAAGCTTTAACTGTATATGGAAACCTGGGAGTGCTTCCAAATTCCCAGGTCTGTGCCCTCTGGCTATGTCCCGTCCCATATTGTGATGAGATCCAGCATTCAACAGCACAACTGCTGTCTTTTGCTCTCTCAATTCCCTGGGAGATAAACTCTGGACATACAATCCAGGAGCTCTATGGGCTCCTGTAGGATGCAGGTAAGTGTTCACTGACCTAAGTGGCAAACAGTAGGATTACATCTCTGTGCACGACCTAGGAGGAGACCTTGAGGGCAAAGAAATCTGTAAGACTTCAATTTTTGGCTCACAATAACAGGGTTTCTTGACTAAATATACCTCAGCAGAACTGAGGAGCAGGGAAGCTTGTAGGAAAGATGGGCTTGTAGATATAAGCTGTCTAATAAATAAACCAATAGCATTGAATTAAAAAAATTAGAAGAATAAATGTAGACTTTTACAGATTCCATCTGTCAAAAATTCAGTCTGCTTTTCTGGAAAGGAGCCATGTTAATGTCACAACCAAAACATGAGAAAATTTAAAGTTGATGTTCTGTTAACTTCAGCTGCCATACTCCACAGCAAGTTTAAAAAAATCACATTTGCATGAATGAAATTAGGTATACAATTTTAGTTTTGCTTTGTCTGTGTTTCTTGTGTCTTTTCAATGTAATAGTCTCAAAGACTTTAATATTATCTATATTAAAGAACGTTTGGTATTTTCAACAGCATTTAAACCCAGCTTGCTAAACTAAATGAATATGAGTTGGTTCTTGTAGAGATGGGCGTTAGTTGTAATCCTAAACTCAAGGGGTCACAGGATCCTGGAGCAGTTTACATCTGGGTTTGGAGCAGATATACTTTCTTCTTCAATAATTTTTCAGCAGATATGAAATGTCTGCATGTTGTCTTTGTCTTGGTAATAGAGGAAGAAGCACCTAAAATAAAGGGCTTTAACATGTATTTGGTATGAAAAATGTTTATTTGCTGTAACTCCTACTCAAAGAAGGGGTTTATTATATAAATTTAATATTTATTTACATTCACATAAAGAGTTCTTAGTTTACAAATTACTTTCTTGATTTTGTTTTAGAGACAATGGATTTTGTTCTCTGCTGCATTTCTGGACTGGCAATCCTCTGTTTTTATAGCACAGGTGGAACACAAACAGAGTCAATGTAAACTTCCTCACACTTCCTTGTCCACGCAGTTTGGCCCTGGCCTGGAAGGTCACTTGTGCAAGTACAGTGGAGCACAGCCTCACCTAGCTGCGCTCCTGAGGTTGTCAGCGAGGGAAACACATTAATTCATTAAGGAAGAGCTGGTTTTTTGTTTATTCCCTCCACTGACAGGCTTTAACATTTTTGATGACAAATGAAGTGCTATTCTTAGCATTCTTTGGCTTTTCTTCACTTCCTAATAAAATTCCTTTTCTTCTTCATTGACAGGACTCATAGATACTTTATTTCATATTCCCCAGTGCTGGGCAGTCAGCCAAGTGCTCGGTTCCCTCCCTGTCAGGCACATGCCTGCCATATCCATCGGGTGGTTTTTGCAGTGCTTGCTCCTTCTTATGCTGCTTTTTCCGCTCCACAGCAGTACGCAAGGCCTGAAGAATCAAATCTTTGTTGTTCTGGACGTTGTAGTAACTTAGGTTCACCAGTTTGTCAAAATTTTCCTCAGAATAGCTCAAGTTGTTTATGTAATATGGGCCACAGGCATTGGCAACATCAACCTCACCCTCTGCCATCTCCGAGGGACTACGCTTCACACCTAACAGACAAGCAATGACTTGGTTAATATGCAAAAGAACAATTAGGGTCTGAATGTTTCTCAGGCATGCACAAATAGTGGATCACAACCCTAAACTAAATTAGTTTTTTGCTCGACTCTTCACTGATGGGACAGAGCATGTGAGCAGGCTGAACTTCTGTTTATCTACTAGTACATAGAATAAACAGGTTCCTGGAATGGGTCAATACATTTTGTTGGATACTGAAGGTTACTGGATTCCAGTGTATGCCTTTGACTGCTAAAGGATGGCTGAAAATCCCACCCCTGGGGCTGAGACCTGAAGATGTGGAGATCCACTGCTGTGTGCTCTTCTATACTCCCACGACAGTTTCACCCCAACCAGCAGCTAAGCAACACAGCTGCTTGCTCAGTGCACCCTGACCAGTGGGATGGGGAGAGAATCAGAAGAGCAAAGTGAGAAAGGGGGGGTGGAGATAAAGACAGTTTAATGGGACAGAAAAGGAAGAACAACATAATTCTCATTCCAGATCCCAAACACAGCATTATACTGGCTGCTAGGAAGAAAACTAACTCTTTCCCAGATGAAACCAGGACAGCCCAACATGAGTGTTCTCACACGTTTTTACGCTTCCTCATCATTTCCACAGAACCTTTGGTTTTCTGACAGCTGGCATGAGGGAAAAAGAGCATTAACAACCCAGAAACTGTAGGTAATACTGTCACAGAGAGTATTAGAGACATGAGAATTTTTCTGTCAGCCTCCAACGAGACCATCACATTACCAAGAGGTTGTTATTGTAACAAACAATAACAAGATCCCTCCACAGTCGCAGATAACCTGCACCACCCGAACCACTGCAGGGGGCTAGGCCCTGGGAAAAGTCAGCATCTCATTCATAGGGCCTCATGCATTTGGGGAATCTTCTCTACCAACATGGATCTAATGACATTGATCAAAGGGTTCTGATTTTCCTTGAAGGGTCTGCCCAAGTCCAAGAGATGTACTCCTCTCAGCTTTGCAGACAGAGTTACAGTGAACTGGTACCACTCAACTGAAGCAGAGTAAATCTTCCATGGAGAATCCTCTTTCTATTTGATCATGGAATAGCCTAATAATGCAGAATTTAACCAGTTTGAATATGTCAGTTTTACTTGTTTACTGCCCAGACTCTAAATTCCCCTGTGAACAAGCTTATGGATGAGCTGCCTATGGAAAAACTGCCTGTTCAGGTGATAGTACTAATACTTCACATGCTGTACAATTTGGATCTGGGCTAGGGCATGGTATTGTAGCACTATAAATTAAGCTGATCTCTGCCTGTCACTAACAAAGGGCAGACATCCTTTTCCAGCCTCACATGACCATCTGTGCATCCATCCTTCTGCTATGGAGGTCAGGTCTCAGTTGCAAGGTGTCAGTTCTCTCAAAAAGCTGCACGGACAGAGCCCTTTCATGCCAGCTCAGCTGACACTTTGCCCAAGGGGGTATGGAAAGGAGGACCCCTTCTTTCTCCTCCTGTTTAATCTCAGCTTGCAGCTACCAGCTGAACCAGATGGGCAACACAAGCTTGCCTCGAGTGTATTCAATATTGCAGACAGCATGCAGGTCTTCAAATTCATTTTCTTCATACCTAGAAACACCCCTTTTTAGACTTCCTGATAATATATGCTGACATTTAAAATCTGCACATCATCTGATGTACACCTGATAGTAGATAACTGACTTAGGCACGGCATTCCTTGTTTCTGGAAATTATTGCGAGGAAGAAGGCAGGCAAACTCCCTCACAGAGCAGTAAAAAAGAGCAGTGCAGTATATTCTCAGATCTTCTTCTACTTCTTTCCTCTTTTCTCCTTTCTTTAATTCTCTCTACCAAGGGGAACTGCAGAAGGTAACCTTTCAGTTACCTGATCAGTGGTAAGAGCTGGAGTAGAATGGTGTGTGTACCTGCATAAATACCCTTGTTATACAGAGGGGTATTTGAATCCTGTTCAAAACTCCAGCTCTACACCTCTACAATGCATAAATACCCTTGTTATACAGAGGGGTATTTTGAATCCTGTTCAAAACTCCAGCTCTACACCTCACGTGCAATGAACTCAGTTGACAAAGCAAAAGTACCATATTATTTTTTGCAACTTACTTAATATACAAGGATAAGAATTGATACAACTGGGACAATAGATTCTACATTTGTTTTAAATTTAATGTACCACTTACCAATCTAGAACTTCTGGCTTTCACTTCTACCGTGGGGCTTTGAAATGAACTGACAATCTGAGTTAAGAATTTTAGCATCTGGAGAAGGAGTAACTGAGACTTTGGTACCAACAGAGTAGTGTGGCATGTGGGATATGGTACCAGAACTTAGAACTCATCTGTTTAGAAGTGACTGTCAATGTTGGTACTGAAACTCTTTAAATTTCAAAGTGAACAGAGACTGGTGGAATGGCTCAGTGTTGTACTTTCATCACTTGACTATGTCTCACTGTTACATTTTCATCACTTTGCTTGTTCATGCTTTTGTTTTCAAGGTTATCTGCCTAATTCTAAGACTGAAAATTATTTTAAACAATGAAGTCCTTAGACTCCTCAGAGCATTCTCTAACAGGAGAGGATGACAAGTATGAGAGGAAAGTACCCCTGGTAATTTCTGCTACTGCAGATAAACAGAATATTCTCTTCCTCAATAAACAACAATCTGCTTATGAAGAGCCAAAAAAAATCTGAAGAGGAAAATATATGCCAAAGGCTGATACCAGATGTTTCTCTACTGTCCAGGAAAAATCACATATTTTGAGTTTCTTTGTATGGTTTAGATCTAAGCAAAGAGCGTTCAAGTCTGTTGTTACAGTATGATCTGAAAAACAGTTATTGTCCAGTAAAAAAAGAGAAAGTGGCTGCTGCCTCTGTTAATGTGATAGGTAACTGTAAACTTACCAGGTGCTTTGTATTCCCTGAAGGTGTCATTTACTAGAGGGAAAAATATCACAATAGGTGTTTCTGGGCTCTCTTTATCACCAAGGATGTAGCATTCCTTCAGATCTGGAGTTTCCTGATCATCTGGCACCTTTGTAGGGAAAGGAATTCCCTGTTTTGCAAAGTATTTAGAGGCATCTTTCAGGGGCTGGTCAACACAACAGGAACACAAAACAAAAGAAAACATCAGAACATACAGGAAGAACTTTGAATTTTACCAAAATCTAATTTCACTGGGAATATTTGTGGGGTAAGCGACAGGTTCTGACAGATTATGGTAAATACCCAATTTAGGTGTAGGTTGTTTATGGAGCCAAGATGAGAGGGATCTTAGTATTCATGCCTGTCTTCAAAGAGCTACATGCCACATTTGGCTATGAAAAAGTTGCCTTAAGACAGCTTTTTATTCCTAAATAATTTAACATTCTTAAAGTGTTGTTGCATTTATTTGCATATCTGGTCTTCTTCATCAAACCCTTCTATTGTTGCACTTACGTTGTCCTGAAGGTACATTTTCCCTTCCATAGAATATGTACGATTGCATAGAGAAATATTAGACATCTGACATCACATCTGACATACATCTGACTACATCTGACTGCCTTCAAATCAGCTAAAACCACTTACATGTAAAAATAGGCAGATACAGTTTACTAAATTACTACTTCCTGATAACATTTGCACTGTTCCATAAAGATATGTGACCCCCAGGTAACAGTAAACTGTTAACTTATTAACTCTTCCCAGATATTAGGGAAAAACAAAAGTTTCTGTGAGTAGAGGATCAGCCATTTTGGGAACTCAGTGATGAAACAGAGAAATCAGTAAATAAGAATGTACAAGACTCACCCCTGTCTGTGAACCTGAGCTGTAGTTGAAATGCAAAATGACATCCACTTTCCTTTCTGGTCTCATAAGGGGTGGGTAACTGGTAGCAAAGGCAAATGCAGTATCAATCAGGATGAGGTAGTCTGTTGCTGTTGTCAGGTGGTTGGGCTGGGAGTCCAGCTCACAGTCTAGGAAAGAAGCGTGTTTTTTTCAGAGGAGGTGCCCAATGCAAGGGAAGTGCTGAGGAAAGTCTATTGTTAACAAAAAGAGACTTCAACTTTTCTTGGGTCCTAGACCTACCTATAAAGCTGATGGCTGCAGTTCAGTCATTTCTCAGTTCCTCATCTGGCTTCCTCTTTTCATTATTAACTCTGCAATTTCTTTGGCTTTCCTGTGACTAAAAGGGATTAACTTGGGGCTCAGGAGAATAGACTTAATTCGTCTTGTATGTGATTCTGATCAGGTTGGGGTAGTTTTTTTGTAGTTTTCTTTTTTTTTCTTCTTCTTTTTTTTTGTTAATATGAAACAAATTAAAATGGCACCTCGCTCTCTCAACACACTAAAAAACCAAATATGCTGGGTGCTTTGCTCACAATGAGAGCAGGCACACAGCTACAATTGTACATGGAACATGTGGTGCCAGACTGAACAAAAAAATTACCTACCTGGATAATAGGGAAGAGTGCTACAAAGGTTATGTCTTACTTAAAAGTAAAAATTAGAGGAAACAAAGCTCCCTCCCACATCCCTTGAGTATTGGCCAGGCAAGAGTGTATGATAGCAGCAGTGCCATGCTGCAACCATGCAGGCTGGCTGGCTGCAACAGCAGCAGACGTGCTGGGTGACTAACTGGGATTTTTCTCATCTGTCAGTAGTGAAACTTCATTAATTTTTTTCAAGAATTTATTTTGAAGCCTCGCCTGCTACCTAATTTTAGCTTTCAGTGACAAACAGCTTCAAATACTATCAGAGCATGGGAACAAAAAAAAAAGCAGTTAGCTTGATAACTTTTTAAGGATTGTTTCTTTTTCACAAGGATGGTTTGAACTAAAACTCAAAGCAGGGTGCTGTCACCATACCTTTCCACTTGGAAAACTCGCTCTCTAGGTAGTTGTTGTTTATCTGGAAGCCCTTCAGGAAGTTATGGATTTCTGAGGCTGCTGGACGTAACATTGCAACATCTCGGAAAATTTCTGAAAAACTGTCAGTAGGACAAACCACTCGAGTATCCAGCTCATTTGGTCTTGTAGGGAATAGGGCTCCATCATCTGCAGAAGAAAGAATAGCAGTTTATGTATGTGGTTTCATTGTTGAAGTCAATCTGTGCAGTCATCCTTTGGTTTAACATTTTTGGAAAATTTGGACTTCTTTCTCTTTTTACTTCCTGGATTCTCACAAATCTCATGTTTTTTTAGCTAAGCTTTGAAAAATCCCTTTCTTCATTTCACTTCACAGTGATAAAGGCTTTGTTTGTTCTGCAAAAGAGTCCACCTCACCTACTAGAAATTGCTTTACTTTGCTATGATTTTATCCATTAAATATATCGCACTTAACTTTGTCTTCCTTTGCTAGTCCATGCCACACTTTCTCTCTCAGACACATAAAAAGCCACACAACAACAATCTCAGCCACACAAGCATAATTAACGTTCCTCACTAGAAAATACAAATTCCTTGTTTTAACAACCAGAAATTACTCCTTTACAAGTGCTAGAAGATAAAATAAGCCTTTTTGAAATACTTCTCCTCTTTATCATCTTTTCTCTTTGTAATATGTTTGTTTTGTGTGTTCCTCCTTCAAATCTGACCCTGCAGATCCTTCTTAATTTTGTATCATATTTTGCAAATCTCATCCTCGTGACTAGTTTGGAATGACTTCCAACAGTACTGAAGTTTGTGTCAATGCTTTGAAGACTTCAGAGATGGAAAAATGTTGTTTGCTCTTCTTTCCCTGATGCTTCAACTTCTGAGAGAGGAACTGGAAGACTGTGGAATGCTACATGAGCATCTTCCATCTGCAGGGATATTTTTCTCTAGTTTTACCCTTGTGCTCAGAAAACATCTCGTAAGAGGGCCATTGTCTCTCTTATTTTTCTGTGATGGATCCTGTGGGTTCTTTTCATATAAAACTGAAATAATTGCCATATGTAATACATGGCATGAATTTCCTCCTGGTTTATATGTGGATAATGGAAATTCCTGAAGAAAACCTTCTAAAAGGGCTTTGAAAAATTCAGTAAGAGAATAGCAGCACAGTGGGAAAAAAAATAAAATAATCACATAAGAATAACCCACCTATGTCAGTAATTTTGTCTCGGGTCCATTTGTGCCAGAAGTCTTCTGAATTAACAGATATATACCAAGCATCCATGAGATTCAAGGAAAACACACTGCTCCAGATCCCTGTGGTGGCATAGGATATATTTGGCAGAAAATAAACGGAGTGCAAAGGAATTTGCTGTAAACCTTTCAAATTACTGTGTCGCTGGGCACTTTAGGGAACAGGTGCAGAAAGGTTCCTGCATAACTCTAGAGAAGGTAGGAAGAAAGTGCCAAGCTGTAGAAAGGAGCTGTTGACCTGACAGCCTTTCTGATCACGGAAGGGATGATCTGGGTCCTTATCTGAAATTGCAGCCAGGGACAGAGAGATTCTGAGTTTCTTCCTTACACCTCACCATTAGCTGTAGTGAAATCTGCACACAAGCAAAAAGTTTCAACTTCTCAAAAAAACCTGTAAAACTTCCTTTTTCCTTCATGCAGTTGTTGTAAGTAGAAAGAACAATGAAGCAACAGATTGCTTTCACAAAGGGAAGAAATATTTCCTTACTGCTTTCACTTTTTTATGCAAGAGGAAAAAAAAGATAAATATTACAATCTATTTGCACTCTGAAATGGAAATGTTATCTTAAGAATCAATCAGGGTTAGATGTGGCAGGAACTTTGTAGATAAAATGTGTATTTTAGAAATTCAGGCTGCAGAAGAAACGGATGATTTAACTTAGCAGCAACGATACACAACTTTTGTTGCTGACAAAAATATATAAGTACTGTGAATGTCAGTAAGCATAACCACAGATGAAATCAATAAATCTGTGTACATGAATAAGATCACAGAGAAAATAAAAAATCCTGCAGATAGTGACTTGTTATCAGTTCTAGTATTTTACCATATACTGGTCCTGGCAGATAAAAACACATTAGCTGTTTAATTTCAGAAGAGGGTTTTGTGCAGGAGCAGATTATATTATATTACATTTTTTCAGAACAAAAAATCACCTTCCAAAAAGCAGATTCTGGATTCTGGGATTTTCTTCATCAAGTGACCCATGAAGAACTCACTGCCAAAATCTTCTGCACGAATGAAGGCTCCATATTTTGGGAATCCTACCTCATAAGGGGTGAATTCCACCCATTCTAAAAGAAAAGGCATAAGATAGACTGATTATAGCAGCAGAAGCTTAATTATTTGAATAAAATCTGGCCAGGTTAAGGCAGACTGGTTTCTAACACTTTGCAAGCAGGCATTTATTTACTGTACATTTCACAGTGGTGAATGCGCAGAACAAATTGTCCTCTCACATCTATATGTCTCTATAAACTTTCTGACAAACTCTACAGAAGTACATAATGTCTTCTGTTGTCCTGCTTTTGATCCTAAATATTGAATTATACTAATGTCTTCAAAACACTAACGATTTAATTTCTCCTCTGAGATGGATTAGCCTTTCAAAGCATTTGGACATTGAATTAATATCCTTATCTGATCCTAAATTGACCCCAATTGGGATTAAATGTTAAATGCAATTCTGGAGTATTGTTACCTCTAAAATCCTGGTCGCTGATTTTATCCTTCACATTGAGAGAGAGGTAGATGGGCAGTGGGTTTTGACCCCGATTTAGCGCCTGCTGCTGATCTGTGAGCTTATGGCAGTTCTCCTGTTTTGAAGAATGACAGTAGCTGAGGACAGCTGGATGACACAAAGAGCCTCCCACTCCATCTAAA
The DNA here is from genome assembly GCA_013396875.1 of Vireo altiloquus. Taxonomy (NCBI): domain Eukaryota; kingdom Metazoa; phylum Chordata; class Aves; order Passeriformes; family Vireonidae; genus Vireo; species Vireo altiloquus. The sequence continues at coordinate 492,083 of VZRF01013442.1, forward strand.
CCTGGGTTCTGACAATGCAGTGCATACATGACTCCAACTAGGATGCTCCCCACTTGCTTAGTTCAGAAAGGTGCTGCCATCCCTATCCCTGCCCCTCCCCTGCCTCAACACTTCAGCACACAGATAATCCTAAATTCATGTTGAAAGAATATGGTAAGGAGAAAATGCTCTTATCCACATTTTTTGTTTCAGAAAAAAATGTCTGGAAATTTTTGAGAAACACTCTAGACAGGAAATATTTCATTGTGAAAGAGTAAACCCTTCCTCGACTTCCCAGAAAAAGACGTTTTCCTCAGGCCCATGACAGAGACAAGGCTCATGCAGAGTCAATGTTCTGCGAGCCTTGATCCTTCCGCTGCAGAGCTCAGGCAGGGTGGAAAGGGCAGGAAGGTCTGGGAGCAAAACCAAGGTTTGTGAGTGTGATCCTACAAGGAGAGCTGCAGGTGCTCCCTCTCACCAGAGCAGCCTGTGGAAGGATGGCTGTGCCACCAGTGCCACCAAGCTTCCCCAGGGCTGTGGTTGGTCTGGGGACAGGGCTGTGGGGACACTCAAAACTCCCTGCTGAACACAATCCCAGGGAGTCTCTACCACTGTGCTGTGACCAGGCAGTAGAAATGTGGATGTGTTGGGGGTTAATCATATTACAGGGGGAATGTTTTCTAAGGTATAAATGGCCTAGTGGGAAAGAAATATTCATGAAGATTAAAATAGAGCCTCAACATGGCTCTTGGTGGAAATGTTTACAAGGTAATGTCTTATTAACAGCTCAGAGATGCTGTCTTTGGGCTAGTGATTTTCCTTTGCCTTGCCTTATTGTGCAGCTCTTTAAAAAGAACAGCAGGATTTTCATTCAAATATTTATCTGTGAATTTAATCACAGAATGATTGGGGTTGGAAGGGCCCTTAAAAATCACTTAGTTCCAATCCCACTGCCATAGGCAGGGACACCTTCCACAAAACCAGGTTACTCCCCATCCAACCTCCCCATCCTAAACAGCTCCAGGGATGGGGAGTCCACAACTTCTCTGGGAACCTGTTCCAGTGCCTCACTACCCTTACAGTGAACAATTCTTCCTAATACCTAAATCTAAACCCATCCTCCTTTAGTTTAAGGCCATTTCCCCCTTGTCTTATCACTACATGCCCTTGTGAATAGTGTCTCTCCAACCTTCTTGTAAGCCCCTTTTAGATTCTGTGAGGAATGAATTAAAAGTTGTTCTGTAAATCCTGTAAAAACTGTAAAGAAACTGTAAGTTTCCTATTATTTGTTTTCATTCCCATCCTTTCTGTACCAGGTGTGATGTTAAGATCTGTGTAATACAGCTGACAAATATAATGAATGGTATTGTCAAGGCACATGCTTTAGGGCATCTATATGAAAAACAAACAAACAAGAAAAAACCTCTTTTGTATAGGGGTGGTCCAACACCGGCATGTGCTGCCCAGAGAATTTGTGGAGTCTTCAACTGTGGAGATATTCAAAGCTCATAGTTCAGGGTAGCTGGCCCTTCCTGATCCTTCTTGGACAAGATGAACTCCAGAGATCCCTTCCAATCTCAACTCTTTTTTGGTTTACTGTCTTTCCTCACTGCTGTATTCACTAGATATTCAAATCTGAAGAGAAAGGTGCTGTTATTGTACCTTTTCATGCAGCATGCTTTCAATGATGAGTCCCCACAGATCTGTGAAACACAGCTGATGTCCCTCCTGTTTCCTCTGGCACAACTCCTTCAAATAGTATTTCAGACGATCAGGGGCAAAACAAGTAACAAACTTATTTTTAAGTACATGCTTTCGGGCATCATTGAGTGTTTCTTTGAGATCCTTTTGGGACCAGTCAGGATCTTCATACAAGTTTGACATGGTCCTAAAAAAACAAACAAAAAAAACACAAGGGAAAGTGTGAGTTCTGAAGCAGGGCTTTGGGAAGTTATGGAGGTTTGCATATTATGTCTTCATTTACATGAAAAAAACACCACGTTTGGTGTTATCCACATATTTAATTAATTCCAAATGAAGGAAAATACTCACTGAAAGAAACAACAACAAAAAACCATGGAATATAATCAAAGCCTTTTCTTGATAGTTAAGATCATACCACTCAAGATCACTTCTTGATGCCATCTAAGGAAAATTCCTGTGTACTTATCTTGGTCTTACCAGGTTGTTCCAGATAAACCAGTGATATATGAGACACAGTCCAAGACATTCATTTCCTGCACACTGAGGAGGTGAGCGTACATGGCTGTCAGAGCTCTGGTTCCACCACCAGTTGTCATGATTGCCACCACAGGTACCTGTTCAATCCCAAAATACATGCATTTAGTGACATGGTCTCAGAAGGGACAGAGACAGCTCTGATTAGAAGGAGAAAGTTATAGCACTGACAAAATAGTAAAAAAATGCCACCAGTCCAATGTGAAGAAAAGCATGACTTAATAATGTGGCATGTAAGGAGTAACAAACATTTCATATCTTCCTCTGTCAAGCAGCTCTGCATTAGAATATAAAATCCGTTATCATGTTTTCAGGGGTCTATTTCAAAACCATTAACACAAAGCAGCAAAAAAATTAGAGGAAATGGTACCTTCTTTCATCTGAATGAGATTATTATCAGACACAATAGACCAGAAAATATCAGTGCTGTCTCACTGTTTCCATGCAAGCAGTAACAGCCTCCTTTTTCCTGAAGTTTGCTGAAACTATGGAATAGTTATTCCACAGTCCATACTAGAAATTTCATGACTGATGGATTTAACAGCACAGGCCAGGTCAGAGCCCCCAAAACCAGAGGCTGGTGACACTATTCCCTTTTACAGTTGCTGGAGGGAAAGAGAAGCCATGCTCACTCCACCTACCCCATATGTATATACAGTACTAGGTATGCAAGTGAGTTGCAATTATTTGCTTCTGTGATCATACAGAAATCCAGGGACTGGCAATCTTAGAAAAAGAATTAATTCATAAGTATGAACCGGCTCCTTTAACAGTAAAGACAGCTACATTGGAGTGAATGAATGTCATGTACAAATCATCAGGAGAATCTGAAGAGATTGTTCTGAAGGGAAGTATGGGTGGTTATACACCTGAGGGGAAGGGAACTACCCATGGCTTAGTGCTGTCATTTAAAGGCAAGGTCTTCTGTCTGAAAGGTCCAGCTGCGCAAAAAAAGCTCAACTCAGTTTAGGTCAAAACAAGCAAAATTTATCCTGTTTGGCATTTGAGTTTAGGCTTCACACTGCAGTCATGGTTGTATAATTAAATAAAACCACACTTGATTTTCCCCTGCTCTTAAACTTCTGTCATCAATCCTGTTTGCTGAGCAAAAACATGCTATAGCAAAGTCAGACTGGCAGTGTGCTGTGCTCACATGACAGGAACTTAAGTAGTGGCACAAAGGATAAACAAAATAAAGTCTAGTTTTAACCATGAGAGAATGAAGAGCTGAATACACTGTTTAGATCTGGCGCAAAAGAAACTTTGGCTTTGGTTCTGAGAGCACCTAGACTTTCTCTACATTATGGTGCAGGCTGCTACTGAACACAAGGCTAGATTCTTTAGCTTCAAGGCTACAGGCTTTTCATTAATGTTTCTGAGGAATACTCATTTCTTCCCTGGAATAGAGAAAAGAAGTCAGCCACAGAGAACTCAGCTAGAGTTTTTACATGAAACTACAAGGTTTCCAGGAAAATGTGACCACCAATGCTATATTTTGACACTCATCTGCGCAGAAAGCAGAGAATAATTGTATGTCAGATACCTCATCGTCCTGCAAGTCCTCTTCCAGGTGGAGAATGTCCTTCAAAGTGGCTGCAACCACCTTTTTCCTCTTGCAAATGAAATCTCGTTCTTGGACACACAGATCAAACCCCAAGCGTACGTCTAGGTCTTCCTGGCTGGAACACGGATCAGGTATCATGCATCCCATTTGCGGTCTAAGCCAGCATTTTAATTGTTTTACCTCACAAATAGACATGCCTTCACTACAGGTTTATATAAAGCAAAGCAGGAAGATATTAAATGTTCTGGTTTGTTCTTTGAGAAAAACAGTCTGTCTCCCCTTGAACTGAAAGGAATTTTTTTTTCCTCCCTGCCAAAGATGCCTGGAATTAAATATAGCTACAAATAACAGTCGTTTCTTTTCAGACATAAATCCAGAAGCCTGCAGAGGGCAGTGTTTTAAAGGTAGCTTTTAAAACTTCTGCACTGATACCCGTGAAACGTTTCACTGAAGTTGTAGATTTGCATGATCAGATGTTCTTTTGATGTTTACAAGCACTACATGTGGGGTTTGAAAGCTGCTATGAAAATCTCGCCTGGGCGTTCTAGGGAAGAAGTTTGCAAATGACAGCTGTAAACTGTATGTGTATTTCATAGCATATTTACTGAAAATAAACAGCATGATAGAAGATGCATATGCTTTTCTGGAAGTTCTCCTGTCACAATATGGTACATAATGTGGCATATTCATCTTACAAATTTTAATAAGGCCTGAATGATATTCCAAAACACACAGTGTGTTTCCTTGGTTTAGAAATGGGCAATCACTTCATTGAGTTTATTTGCATTTATCTCTTTGAGTAGACATTAAAACAATAAATGCAGATACATTTATTTTCTTTTTTCCACATCTTAGAGTACACTGATTTTAATCTTTTATTGAAAGAAAACAGTTAAAGAGACCTTTTGGGAAACAGAAAGGGTTTTTTCAATTAGTTTTGAAATGTTGCTCTTATTGAAAATCTGCATTTTTCAGCAAACTGTAGAGATATCATTGTGTGTACAGGGGCCCTTACCATGTAATATTGATTGCAGCAAAATATGAATAGAAAATCGGTGTGTTCTTTATAAAACCTTTTCTTAACTTCCTGTCTCCTTACAAAAAACTCAGTTGCTGAAAATCCTCACATTATGTACTGAATGTCTTTTATTCTATAGTCTGAAATGAGGATGGGCCATCATTCAGGACAAAGACAGTAACAAAGGGATTGGAACTTGATTGACAACTATCTAAATACAAAGAACCAAGGGGAAAACCACAGATATCTTACCATTTTTTCACCTTAAGGAGTAAATCAAATTTTCTGTGCTGAAAATTGAAAAGGTAAAATGATGAATATTGATATTTTGTTTTGAATAGTCCCTTTCCCTAACTCAGACATAGATCTTTTGGGTCATCATTACACCTACAAAACTCTGAATCTCAAAAAACTGAGATTCCTCCTCAGTGTTTCAATAGTAACCAGAGATGTGCACTGATTTAATAGATTAAGACTTTTGTACTATCACCTGTAGTCCACATCTTCTCTCTCTCATAAAGCTCAAGTGTAGCTTGCCTGGTACTAGTTAGCTACACAAGTAAATACCAGAAGAGCTGCGGGGCTACAGCTCACCTCCCCGGCAGGATCCACCACTGAAGATGGGTGTTGAAACAAGAGCCTCTCACATAAAAATGTCAGACACAAGGGGAAGCCAGAGAGACAGAGCACCCCATACGTGTGGCTCAGGTTTGCCTCCCGTGGCAGTGTGCCAGGCTGCAGCCTCATCTCCCTGTCCCAGTGGCACCCAGTCAGCTCCAGCCTGGTTAAGTAGAACAGGAGTCCCTTGGATTTCCCATGTTATTTTGCTCCAAGTAATTCACTTCGCTATGCATTGCCCTAGATTGGAGGGAGGTTAGAAAACAACTGTCTCTGTATAAAGAGAAGTGGCTCTTGGTTTCTGCTTCTTGCAAATCAGAAAGAATTTCAAAAAAGCTTGCAAAGGATTCCCCACGGCCAGCAGACACTCACCTCACCCAGTACTTCCCGCTCAGAGGGGAGTGACTTCAGAGGGATTGTCAGGGGGACACTTCTCCTCCTTGCTCCACATGACATGCAAGCACACTGAAAAGGAGCATGGAGTGCTTTGTGGTTAAAACAAAAATGTTCTCCTCTTGCTGCCTACTCACATGCAAATGTCAGGTCATAGGACTGTCTGTGTTGTCTACCATGGTCTGGGGTAACGTACAAACGTGGGAAGCTTCCTCTTCTTTCTGAGTGAAACATCCAGGGAGGGTTGCTTGTATCTGGCATAGTGGAAGAAAGTGGGATCTGGGAGAGGGGAGCGGAAGTCACAGCCCACTGAAACTGTCTGGGTTTCTTCAAAGGATCCTCTCACTGTAAATGTTAGCTCATTCTCTAAAACAATGAGATAAAATGCATACGCAAAGTTACTTATCATTATAAAAAATAGAGAGGGGGGGAAAAAAGGAAGAAAAAGGTAGCTTTGAACAAATTCCTTCTCCTCTTCCTCTGTATTTGGAAAGCTGTTTTCAAAAAGTGATCCAAACCCCAAACATATCAGATGACTCTATCATTATAATGTGCTGAGCAAGAAGTCAGATGGGAATGTGACACGAATGGCACTGAATTTTAGACTGCTGCTTCTCTGTTGCCGTTGTATCATGACACAGTGAATACAACCAGGTACTTTGCAGGGTAAATCATCCTCATCCCAGGCCAAATAATGAGCTAGAGAAGTTCTCAGTCCCCTAAAATATGACCCTGCAGCAGATGACCCTATTTATACGAATAGCTCAGTTAATCCTGCCAGTGTGTGTTACGCATGCTCTGAGATTGCCTACCAGATCCAGCCCCTCAGGGGATGTGGGCAGAGGAACTTCTAGATTCTGGATCTTGACCAAGGTCAGGCAGGAGCCAGCTGCTGAGTGGCTAACCCCTGCAAAAAATGAGGTGTTTCTGTGCATACGCATAAGTTGAAGTGACAGAGATCCTGAGCAAAGTTAACGCCATGGACTGCTTAATTCCCTGAGGAATTAAGCTTCTTCAGGGTTTAGCAGTACTGCAGCAGAGGTTTGCAGAATCTCAGCTTGGGGTTTAGATACCTTCTTTATAAGTATCTGATTCTAGCTGTTTCTAGCTTGGAACAAGACTCTCCATTAAGTCAGAACTCTGAACCTATAACTGCTGCAGGACTGGTGGCATTCCCTACTGCAAATCTTTTACAAATCACCTTATGTGATCAATTAGTATTTCAATGATGCAATGTCCAGGCCTTGTTGGGGATGGTAAAATCACTCATATTCATTTTAAGAATTTAAAATCTTACCTGAAAAATGCTTCTTTTGCATCCTGCTGTCCAAGTGAACTTCCAAGCAGGCTTCTTCACGACACTATGGTAGGTGTGATGAGGACAGAGAAATAGATAACTTATCCAGCCATCTCACCACCAGCACTGGCAGGTGTTGAAAGAGTCATTGTAGGAAAGGTCATTGTTTGAATGTGAGGGCCAGCTGTGTTGGATATTTTTGCCAGACACAGTGAAAGTGAGAACTAATTTATTGTCACATGGGAAGATGGTGCTATGCTAAACAATTTGTCATTTTCAATGGATGCAGACAAAACGAGGGAAAATTATAATAGTCAGAAGGCTCCTCAAAGATCATGCTGGCCTCCTTAAAAATAAAGCTTCTAAGAGAAAGTATCACTAAAGAATAAAGATTTGCAATGTTTCCCTCATTGACATTATAGTCAGCTATGGCAAGGAATGATGTGGGAAAGAACACAAAAGAACAAAATATCGTTTTACCACTATTGCCCCATTTGTGATGATGGTTTCAGGAGGACCCTGGCTGGAAAACAAGAACAAATAATATGTATTTTATAAACAATATGTCCTGGATATCGTCCTGAAAAAGACATGTTATTCTCTCTAAATTTTTATTACTATAATATTTTTTGCTCCTTCTTACTGTTTCTGTAAGTATGCTCCCTTGACACTAGATACCACATAATGACCCGGCAGAAATTATTAAATGCTGTAAGGCACCTGGAAAGTCCTTGCAACAGCCTTAGTATAATAAGCATGACCCAAGTTGGGTAGCAACCTTCTCCTCAGTCATGACTTTCCCAGAGAACGCTGTCCAGTAAATCTGTAGACTTACTGCAGTGGGATTTGCCAGCCAACTCTGAACTAAATAAGACAAAAATCTTAAGAGAAAGTTACAGAGTTAAAAATTCTCAACTTCTCTCCACATAATGGCATTTTTTTCTTTCATAAAATGACTTTTTAATAGACAAATTAAGTTTGGAAAAACTTGTCTTTGGCTATTAAGGTGATACTGGATCTACAAAAGGTTTCCCTGCACTAATACATAACTCCAAGCTGCTAATCCAATAATAAGGGGGTTTTACTCACATGCTCTCCAATACAAACTCAACTTCCAGCTCCTCCTTCCCCTGAAAAGAAAAAAACGCTATCTCAATTAGCATGCGCAGAGGTTTTCCAAGTGATCTTAATTTTTGCAAGCACAGTGTCGTTTACATTTAATAAGTAAAAATATTCTGATCTGTGCTTGCTATTATCAGCATTAAATGACAGAGGGAGCTTTTTCTTCCCCAAGGAAAATTCTCAATTGTACTCACAGAATGAAGGGTGATTGGTACTTATAAATCTCCCTAATAAATCTTTCTATTTCACACTTTATTCTCTGCCTGCTGAACGTGATATGCTAAGGCTTAGTGCTTGGGAAAATACTGTGGAAACAGGCCATTTCCCTGTGCTTGCATTGTTTTGGATTTTAAAGTCTTTGTGAGGATCAGAAAAACTGTCATTTTCTACCAGATTATTAAAAGTACAAAGCTTCCCTAAAATTGCGCTTACTCTGGGGCTTGGGAATTTGGACATGATCTGTGCCAGAGGAAACCAACAGGAATTTGAGAAGGCCATCTATTTTGTCACTGATGTGCAGTTTCCAAGATTTTAATGCATTTTGCTATATTTTTACCACCAAACTTGTCCCGGTGGTAAAAACCAGAAGAGACAGTACACCTCTTGAAACAGAGGGGAGAGAATGGAAACCAAGCTGACCAAGTCAGACACTAAATGTCTGACCAAGCTCTTACCTCTGGCTTCAGTGGGAATGCTGTAAAAACGGTTTCCCCAAGGGGGATTTTAGCTACATCAAAAAGCACAATTGCACGGTCATCATCATGAATGACGTCATCATCAGAAACAGTAATTTCCAGAACATTCTGGGAAAATAAATGAAAAATATCCAATTCATCAGCATGTATGACATACAAGAAGTATGATATTCTGCAGCTCTTCCAGGGTTAGTGTCTGCTTTACAGAGAGGAAATAGAAAAGCATTGATGAAAAAGTGTCAGAAGGAAGAGTAAGAAAGCAAGTATAAAGAACGAGCCCTTAGTCTCATCACTGAGATCTCTTTTGGGTCAGCTGTTATGCTTTTAAATAGCTCTCATAAAAAATGCAATCTTCTAGGGAGGAATATGGATTGCCAAAAGTCCTATACTGCTTCATATCAGCAGGGGCAATAGAGATCACTTCATATCAATAATCACCTTTCTAGGTCCTTGGACATTCTGGTTACAGCCACCTGTTCACGGGTATTTGAGTGTAGTGCAATTATCAGCAGCAAACTGAGTAAAGATCTTAATCATGCTAGAATTTAGCAGCTTTCTGACATTATCTCCTGCCATTATTTCATGTCCTCTCAGAAGAAGGTGTGTTTTTCTGTTATAATGTAATTTTATATTTTCATTTCAGTTTCTCTGTGTTCTCACTGTCATGGGTCCCATCAGCCTTCCCCAAGGAAGTCAGACTCTCATTACCCATATATAAGTAATAACCATCTGTTAGGAGTAAATTGGATTCCAGCAAAGCCAGAATTGTTTTGCTTCAGCTTGCATGGGGAATTTTAAGTAAACTCAGAAATGCACTAGAAGACAATTCTAGTTTAGGGGTTTGGGGCTAAACTGAAAGATGCTACATAGAGAGGAGATAAAAAAGAGAGGTTTTAGGTTGTTTACCTTGACTTTTCTCTGTATCCGGAAGTAGAAAGTTTCATTCCACACAGGATTTCTGCAGTTTTTGATGGTTTTGGTGTGAAATATTTCATCTGAAGCTGTTGGCAACCAGAGGCTCACATAGCAATCAGATTGGCTTACTGTAGAAACATAGGCACAAAATATCTGGCAGAGGAAGCACGATACAAGCAGTGGAGACATTGAAATGGTCTACAGCTTCGATGTGGGTGAGACATGGCCAGTTCTTTCTGATAAACATTGGCCAAACCAGGAAGACAGAAATCACACAGCTGGATAAAATTAATTTGTTCATCTAAACACTATTTTTAATGAACAGGGTATTCAAACAATTATGCACAATCTTATATGTTACAAGAAAAAATACAATCCTAGCTAGCGAATAGAACAGTGTGTACATTCAGGAGTCTTGTATTGCTCCATATCAACAAAATTTGGCAGGCAAAACCATGACAGAGGCAGCACAGCATGAGCTTCTGACCTTGAGAAAGGTTGTGCATAAATTGTCTCTGTAGTAATTTAACTTTGTGAGAAATATCAAAAGAATCAAGTTTAAGTCTGATTCAGATAGTAGATGACTGACATCCCTGGTTATTAACATTATATGACAGAAAATTAGTTCTTCCAGTGACCTTAATTATTGTCTCCCTAGGTGTGGTAGGAAGGGAGAGCCCCGCCAGCAGTACAATTGCTGCTTCAGGAGGTCAGTAGGAGCTGCAGCTTTTCCTGGTGTTCGCTGATGCCCAAAAGACCTGAAATCTAATTCCTACTTCACATCTCTTCCCAGGAAATGTGAAGTGCAGAAAGGATTTGCATCTTGTGGATGAAGGAAGTGGACTGAGGCTGCTGAGATGTGATGCACTTGTCCTGGTAAAGGTTACAACTGCCTTCGATCTACAGAGCCTGTACAATAGCCAAGAACTAAATGTGGCTTCAGGGCATTGGGACCATCCCTCTAGTCATTAATGCACGTACCACTACCAATCTCAAGTGTTTCAAAAACATGAATCCAGCATCCCCAGAATGTGGGCCAAAGTGGGTAAGGTGGGATGTAATTCAGAAATCAACATTTCTGAACTGATTTAAGACATTATTTCTCTCCCTTTTAGTTTCTAGCGATCATATGGTGCAGGAAGGACACACTTCCATATTGCTGTTGTACTTGCAAAGGCACATCCTTTTCCTTTCTTCAAGGAAACCAAAATGGTCTTGAAAACCAAAATGCTTTGCCCTTAAATTCCATTTTTTCATCACACACTGTATAAAATAAGACTCATGATGGAACTGAGAAAGCTGGCACTGCTAAATCTCTGAGCCAACCATGAATGGGCAGCTACAGCACTTATTAATGTCTTTTGTTACAGTTTTAGCTGGAATTTACTGATTTTCTGGAGTGTTTTCTTTGACAAGATATCTTCATGAGGCTACTTTCTAGAATTACTTTTCAGCGTGTTTTTTGACTTCATAAATATTTATGCAAAATCAGCTATTGACAATTCTTTGCCAAACTGATGAAGTACAGGATAAATAAATGGAAAGTGAAGTGGATTAAAACTGGTTTAACTACCAGGATCAAGTGATAGTGATCAGCAGCACAAAGTACAGCTGGAGGCCACTCACTACTGGTGTACCCCCGAGGCTGGTAGTGGGGCCAATGCTGTTTAACATCTGTATTAACAATGTGAGTGATGAGACAGAGTTCAGCTTCAGCAAGTTTGCAGGTGGAGCAAAACTCAGGGGAGTGGTTGACACATCAGAAGGCTGTGCTGCCATTCAGAAGGACCTGGACAGGTGGGAGAACAGGACCAACATGAGCCTCATGAAGTTCACCGAGGGAAATGCAAAATCCCTCACACGAAGAGGTAAAACTCCAGCACCAGGATGGGCTGAGGGCTGACGAGCTGGACAGCCCCTCTGCAGACAGGCACCTCTGTTAGGGGACATGTTAGGGGACACCAGGTTGAACACAAGCCAGTGAGGTGTCCTTGTGGCAAGTGAGGCCAACAGCCTCCTGGGCTGCATCAGGAGAGCTGCCAGCAGCTGGAAAGGTGGTCCCTTCCTCTCTGCTCAGCACTGACAAGACCACGGCTCCGGGTTCCCCAACACAAGAGAGGTAAGGATGTGCTGAAGTGAGCTGAACAAAAAAGTCCAGAAAGAAAATAGGGGAATGGAGCATCTGCTCTATGGGGAGAAGCTGAGAGAGCTGAGACTCTTCAGCCTGAAGCAGAAGGCTTAGGGGGTCTTATCAATTTCTGTAAATACCTGATCAGAGAGAGAAAAATAAAGAAGTCAAAGTCACACCCTCCTCAGTGGTGCCCAGTGAAAGGTAAAAGGCAATAGACACAAACCAAAATGCAGGAAATCCAATGAAAACATAAGTAAAAACTTCATTTTTACCATGACACTGACAAACACTGTCACAGATTGTCCAGAAAGGTTGTGAAGTCTCTACACACCTTGGAGATGTTCAAAACTTGACGGGATTTGACTCTGAGCAACCTGCTGTAGCTGATCCTGTTTAGGGCAGAGGTCTGGACTACACAATCCCCAGAAGTGCCTTCACACCTCAGCCATTTCATGTGGCTCTGCTGTAACAAGGCCAGTTGGTCACAGACAAATTACATACTAGTGTTAGTAACTCATGTGTGCAAATTTGACCTTGAAGATGGGGTGAGGTGATACCACTGGGACAAAGTACATTCTCTTCCTGTGAAGAAAGGGGACTATGCCACATGTGGTTTTGCTACAATTCATCCACAATCCCTAACAATGTGGAGAGGTTATCATTTTCCATAGTATTCCTGTGATTTTCTATGTTTTCCTTTAATTGTACAGATACTGTTCCCATGCTGTAACTCTGAGTTTATGTATTTCTGTAGAAGTGGCAGTTCCTTTGAACCAAGGCTAAACTGTGAGGCAAACAGTGAAATAAATAAAAAGTAACAGCAGAGCTGAATGTCTGCTGAATACTATGATTACTCTACCCTTATATGGGAGCCCTTGAAATGACTAATCAGCTTACATTGCTCCCTCTTCTCCCTGAAAAAAGTGTACAAGAGAGCTACTGAAAATCTTCCAGTTTATTCATTGCTACCTGAGAGCTCATACAAAAAAAAATCTATTTGCCTTTTCTTCATTCTCTAGTTTTAATGCAGTTGCTGGGCTTTGTTAGCAGCTTCATGTCATGCCAGGCCCTTACTTCAGTGTTGCAACTTCCCTAATGACATAATGTCACCTCATGCGAATACTGAGACATCTGAACTCAAGTCTCTTTGAAAGTCAGAACTAAGTGACCCTGAAGTCCTTTTCCAATTTGTAACTACTGATTTAATTTGTATGATGGCGAGACTGCTTCTCAACTCCGTCTTCAAGCAAAAGATGGATCAAAAATACAAGACCAAAGAAGTAGTTCAGAACTGCAGCCATGTGTGCTACTCTGTGAGGGTACAGTCCTCTGAGGTGTACCTGAAATGACCCATCATGTACTAAAATCACTCATCTGTATCACAGGTAAGGAAGAAATATCAGCACTGAAAACCAAAGCGTATAAGAAAAAGTAGTCTCATAAGAAAAATGAGTGTAAACTACAAAATCCCATCAGTCCTGTTACTGCATTTCGTAACGCTAAAACGAAGAAATCATTTTCTCCCAGTGAAATATTCTCCACCTGCACAGACAGGTTCTCCTTGAATCCTAGTTTACTACAGTTCAGCTAAAAGGAGGAGGAGAACCGCTCCCATTTCTCAATTGTTGGACATGATCTTTGGGAACATTTTCCCTCACCAGCTTAGTACAATACAAACAGTATAAAGAATTTACCTCCTACTGCTGTTTATCTGAGAGATGATTTGAAATTGGCTCAGGTCTCTACCAGCACCCAGGGGCAACACTCACCTGTAACCACAGTATTACTCTCTGTAGCCTACTTGTGGAAATAACAAAAGCTCATAGATCTACTGTGCTTAATCAGTGATGTCCTTGACCAGGGATGAACGGACTCCCCATGAGAATGAGCTCTTCACCCAGTCCAGCCATTTAAGCCAAGTGGCAAAGTAGGGTTTTCTCCCTGGAGGAGATTCAGTGGGGGCAGTACCTGCTGCAGTCCCAGCTCAAAGTTTCAAACCCTGGGCCGCCTCTCCCTCCTGTGCCACTGTGCTCCCACCAGAGCCACTTGCTTTCCTAGGACAGGGCCGTCAGTACCACCTGCACTAGCTGTACTCTCCCTAATTTGCTTACACTTATTTTCTGTAGCAAAATTAACCCTCAATGTCTCTGGAGAACGACTGATTTGAAAGACTCCAAGGGTACTGCCACAGAACTGACTCATTTCTGAAGGGATAATAAAAAAGCTTTTACAAAATAATTTCATAAGGTCTTAGGGGACAAAGTCTCTGAGCTCCTCTTTTATAAATAAGCGAGGTCTCTCTTAATTCAAAGGTAAAAAACAGAAGGAAGGTCTGAAATTAAAAGGAAGAGTCAAGGGAAACGAGTGATTGTTCTGATATCCCAGCTAAGACCAACAGGTTTCTTTCCACAGCTGAGAAAGTTTCCACGTGTGCCTGTTTTCTACAGTAGAAAATACGCCTGATAAGTGCAGTCAAATTTCAACTCAAGATTTTAACTTTCCTGCCTCAGCTCTGACAGCCTTTTCATCTGGCAAGACAAATCCTCTCAGAGAAGTTACTGTCTCCCAGAAAAAAAAGCACCTGTCAGCCTGAAGCTCACTCTAAGTAATTTAGAGTAATTTAGACAGGGAGCTCAAATTCACCTCTGCAGTCCAGGAAGAGCATTGAAAACAGTTAGCACCAATGAGCACAAATACCTCAAGCCAGACCTGACACCACCACTTTTCACCTCATCTGTGTTAATGAGCCTGAACCTGCACTCCAGCAGCAAAGGTCAGCTCTTGGAATGTGGAATCAGCTGGTACTCATATAGGCTGTCACAGTCTCAGAGAGCAGTACTGTCACAGAGACCTCTTTACTCAGGTCTTCAGCATTATGTGAAGAGTCCAGCAGAGTTTTGCTCTTTCACATGGCACTAAGGGGTGGTGGAGAGATGACATAATTGCAGGTCTGCCACCTGTGCTGTCAAAGATCTGGAAGAGGTTCACTTCCACTTGGGGTGCCTCAGGGCAAATCCCCTCTCTTGGTGCCTAGGCTTCAGACATGACAGATGAGGCAGATCCCCTCACTGATCCTCTGTTTGTCCATGGAGCAGGGTAAGGAGTCAGCTTCAGCTGTGGGGTTTAGGGGCTGCCATAAAACAAGTAAGCAGCAATGATGGTGGAAGTGGTCCAGGCTGGGAGCTTGGTGCAGCTCTGTGTGGCCACCCAATAACTCACTTGTTTAAGGAGAGCAGCTGGAGGTGTTGAGAGTCTGTGCTACCATGGTCCTCCTCTCCCATTACCCAGCTCCTTTTCCATTCTTTTGGGCAACAGTCACTGGAAGGGGTGTCAGCATTAAGAAAAGAAGCTAATACACCATTTTCTCTGCCATCTCATCCTGAGCAGACATCCCTCCATCACATGGGGAATTCTGTAAAAGAAGTGGCACCACTAATAAAGTTAGGAAATATGAGCTTTTATAAAAGCACTAGCAGTGACTTCAGGTGAAAAGGAGAAAACAGACATACTGATCACCAATAAAGTAATTCTTTTATCCAAGGCTGCATGCAGTCTTGGACTGAGGAGGGGAATACCACTGCCAGAATGCAAGAGACTCAAACTTCAATGGAACTTATTCCTTTTTGTACCCCCACCACCTTCACAGCCAAACTGCATAGAGCATCAGAGTCTGGTGATGACACTCAGTGCCTGCAGGGCAGCAGGATGAGTGTGAGTGATCTTATCTGGGTGCCCTTCTCTCCAGTGCCCACAGTGAGATCAGGGAGTGCCAGAAATGTTTGAGTCTGACCCATGATTACTAACTGGCATAAAGGTTAGTTAGGAGTACAGTGGAAAATAATTAGCCCAGGTCTGCCAAGAGCATTTGCATGGTAAGATAAGACAAGACAGAAACCAATTATATGTAACATGATGGTGGAGAGGAACATCACTCAAGTATAGAGGAGATCACAAAAGGGGTGGGGCGACAGTAGGGATACCAAAGGGGCCAACTGATCCTTTGAGGAGGAGTGAACTGTTTTCTTCTCAGTTTAATTTTTTTCTTTGTGTGCAAAGCTTCACCAGCATGTGCTGTCTACAGGCAAAGGTGTAACATCAGATTTCAGGATAAATTTGGATTTCATCTCAGGCTTGTGAAACACACATCCCATGAATCTTGAGGTGCATGTTTTAAAAACAGCCAAGATTAAGTTGGGTGCATGCCACAGTGAGGAACGTCAGTGGAAATATACAGAAGAATAATCCCTGAAGCCAGGATTTGGCAAGTAAGTCAAGGAAAAATGTAGAAACTCTACGACCAAACAACCTGGTATAACTGCACTTGCAACAAACATCATGGAATGGAGCATTGCACATACTGAAAAAGATTGGAAGCCAGCATGTAGGCAGAAAAAGCAAGTCATAGAAGTGTCTGCACTTGATTGAAAAGGTAGCTTGTTCCTGGATTTGATACGGGGAAGATGAAAATCTAGGGAAGTCTGAAATAAGTTATTACAAAAATTGTCAGTCTTACTTCACATTTTAAATTAAAATCTCTCTACAATAGTAGGAGATTCAAAATAAGCACATCATTTAAATAGATAAGAGAGAGACCAAATATGTTGGAGAAGATATTCTATGCTTTGTAGATGGCAACAGAGGCACAGAATATTTGGATGTATAAATTTGCCTAAAACTTTTTATGCAACAAGTCCGTGAACAGAGCTTAAAACTGAGCCCACACATCTTGAGCTCTAATCTAGGGGTGCACATTTTGGTGATAACAGGAATCTTCAAAATGTCTGCATCTCACTAAGTGAGACTTCTCAGAAATCTCCCTGGCCTCAGGATGGAGGAGAAGGTCACAAGTGTAACATTATTTTCTGAGAATGCAGCATCATTTTACTTTGTGCAACCCCTTTGTATAAGCAGCTGAATGGTGGTTCTTATCTTGTTGTTCAATTCTCATTTTAGATCAAAGGTGATACTAAGATAAATTAAATCAACAATTCAAAGGAATGAAGGTGAGGTCTTGCACATACATGCAGGGTTTCATAGCTCTCAAAAAGAACAGAAATTAATTTGACCTTCTTTGTTATACTCAGAGAACACGAACTGAACACTTCTCTCCACTTGGCTGGAAAATTGACAAGGGTGACATCCACACTCTTGAAACACCAAAGTGAGTGAAATACAAAGAGATGGTGAGAAATTTTATCTGTAGGATATTATGGCTTCAGCAAACTTCATCATGATGTCCCAAAAAGGAAAGAAAATGCAAAACAAGAGAAGGAAAAACAGAATGGTAAAGGGAAATGAAAAACTGTGCTATTAGTGATGTGCCAAGTTCATGAGACACATGTAGGAATGGCAGGAGAAAATTCTCTAGAGAAAAACCTCTGTGAATGTGAACCACCAGGCAAGGGCTGGCCGAAAACCACACATTTTCAGAACACTTCGCATGTGTTCTGCTGTAACATCCCATGTACCAAAAAGATTTCTGTTAGACATCTTTCATGGATGGGCAAGAGTCAGCTGATGTCATGGTGCTGAGGACAACCAAAGGATTAAGAGGGACTGATGTGTAAGTATTTCAGCTCTATATTCCATGCATTTGTCGCGGACATGTTCTGTAAACATCTGTGTGTTCAAACTCATGTTAAGATATTTTCAAACCCCCAAAACAGCCAGCTTGTTAGATAAATAATGTAGGAAAAAACACAATAACCCAGTAAACCTCTGAAATTGCTATTAAATATTCTGTGACATAAATTGCCTTCAGCTATGATTTCCCAGCTAGCATGACTTTAGTGTTTTGCATTTGTGCAGTATCTAGCACAAGCAGGGGCTGATACAGTAATTTGAGAATGGTGTCATATCACTAAGGAAATCTGGTACTTACAAAAATCTGCCTGATGAGCATTTTTCAGCTTTATGATTCTTACAGTAAGCAAGGAGTAAGGTGTCATTTCTTCCTGCTGAAAGAAAATAACAAAGGAGATATATTTTAAAGTTTTGAATATGTGTGTTGACTGCAATGCAATCAAACACTGAAAAGAAGGTTCTGCTGGAGTTGTCTCTTCCCGTTGGCTTCACAGCAAAAATCCAATAGGCAGCAAAATGCACTTTCTCCTCAAACTTCATTTACCCCTAAAGCCTGTAGTTATCTAAGCACATAAAGAGAAGGTGTAGAAAGAAAAGATGGATAAAAAAGTTAAGATGGGGTAAATAAGCTGAAAAGTTTCATTTAACCAGTAACATTAAATTATACACATGACCATCAGCAGCCAATATGAATACAAAATTCAGTGAATCCAGAAATCAGAGATGCTTCAAATTTGGTTGGCTGTTGACCAACAGTCTGTGTTGTGCTGTAGGTAGAATCAAGGCCTATACAAAATATTCCGCTTTTAATGCAGTGCTTGGATAATTGGAGAGAAGGGGAGAAAAAAACAGGTCTTTTACGTTTTCTTGCTTGTTTTTAAAAGAATCACTTCCATGACAGAGAGATGACTAAGGATGAGTGTTAGCACCTTAGGGAGTGTCTCAGGACTACACAACACACAGCTTTGGACAAACACTCCTAGCTTGCTTTGTGGTAACACAGGTTTTCCTTACCAAGGATGGTTATCTGACTGATAGACATGGAACAGTTTTGACTACAGTCCTTAATTTCAAAGAAGGCTCTCTCCCATTCCTTGTTGAAGGTGCCAGGCCTGATCATCTGGGTCAGTAAAAGTTGTGACAATCATGCGTGCTTGATGGATTTTACATCTTCAGAGAACATGCTCATCATGTCCCCTAGCAGCAGGGAGACCAAGCAGGCTATCAGCAAAAAGAAGGAGAAAATAGACAATGCTTACTATGGCTGCAGCACAGATGGTTATATAGATCCCTCAGCTGTGGAAACAGCTGGGGAAAATTTATCAAAACAGCTGAAGTTTATAGAAAGGAGAGAGAGTTGCATCATGGTTATACTAAAGAGACTGAATGAAAAGAGTAAATGAGCACTGGGGATGGCTCCCTCTATCACTGTTTAGGAACAGAAGCAGAAGAAAAGAAGGCATTTCAAATTGTATTAATAAGTTCTGGAGTTGATGTATGAGTATAGTCGTAACAGCTCTTGTTAGATAAAATGACTGCAGTGAATGCCTGAGGATGAGGCTTTGCACTGGAATGAAAATGAACTCTCAATTGGAACTCTCAATTCCTGAGGTCTGACTGCTACGTGAAGAGCTTTAATCTGCATACAAATATGTTAACAGCAGATCCTGAACTGGGTATCTCCAATAAAAGGGGAAGGTATAAATAGTATATCTATAAATATTATGTATCTCAAAAAGTCACCTTGAGTTAGGCTATGAAATAATAAGGAATTTTTTAAGGACTTCTGAGCAAAGCATTAATGAAAACAAAGCATTATAGTATTAAAATGAGGCAGATTTAGGAACAGGGAAGTGTTAGTTTGCAGTTCTAGTAGCAAGGGTCTGTGGAAGTCATAAAATGGCCAAACTTATGATGTGTATTTGCAAAAGATATTGACAAATAATAGTGAAGGCACAGTATATATTGAGTCAAGCAATAGGTGGCCACTTCAGTGACCAGTAGGTAGGTGGTCACTGATGTTCAGAAAGAGCTCGAGGAGAATTTCAGATAATGGCAGAAGACAAATAGATCAGTAATTCTTAGTAAAGTCACAACATCCTCAACAAGAAGGGGTGGCCAAAGAAGGAAGCTAATTAAAGCTAATAACCAAAATCTGGAAAAGATAATCCACAGTCAAATAGAGGAGAGCTGCTGGAAGATGATGAAATAATTTGGAGATGTTATCTATTTTCTGAGAAACTTCAACTAAAGTAACAAAGAGAAACTCTCGAGCGAAATAAGAGAAAGCTCATACAGAGGTGCTGCCACTGTGACAAAAATAAAAGAGATAAAAAGGTCAAAGTATAAGAAATCAGTGAAGCAAGACAGCACATCAGCTGAAGTGTATAGAGTGTTGGACCACGGGGAATCCATCACGACAAAATTTAGCTTAACCTCTCAAATAATTTCCATCTCTATAAGAACGAAAGACATGAAGGTCATAAAAGGAATTTGTACCAAAAATGCATTAATTTCCAGGCCATAAAGTTGTCCAATAAAATGGCAAGATTGATGTTTTTATAAAATGCTGGGTAATTGAAGGGCATGTTAAATAGAAGATAGCTGGTGCCTAATACAACCATAAGGCTTGCCCATGAACTCAAGCTTATGACCAGGAATTGTATCAGAATGTCTTGAGAGAGATGACTGGTTAAAATGCTCACACTTTTTGCTGTGAGGTACAGAAGCAGCACATCCAAAACAACAAATGCGCTAAGTGTCAAACAGATGCATTCCCTTTATCAGGCTACAAAGATTAGAATATCTTTACTTCTGGCTGGGTGCATTCCAAAACGAAAAAATAAATTAATCACTGTTGCTCAAAGTCATATGTAAAAAACAGGATATTTTACATGGCTGTGCTCTAAACAGGGGAGGTAGGATCTCAGCATTATCAAAACACAGGCTGAGCCAGCTCCACAAAATTGTGAATTGTTGTTACATTTTCCTGAAAATTTAGCAGTGGAGCATATTTGTCTTTGCACTATAGCTGTTTAGGCAACAGCTAAATTCCATGCATAGCCTCAGGCATGTTTTCCTAAACCAAATCCAGTAATTATTCAGTTTATCACACAGCTACACAAAGTCCTCTCAAATTGAAACAAGTACTTAGGCAAATGTTTGAGCATTTGCATTAAGAAAAGCTTTATACCTGTTTTCTTCTTCTGGAACTCAAGGTCTGCTACAAGCATGTTATCCTTTCTAATAGCTCTCTACTAATGATTATCCTCCTGCTGAAGATAGCAAGCTGTGACTTGCAAAAATTGAGGCAATTACCAAAAGCTGCCCAGGAATCCCAGTAGCAGTAAGAGGCAGAAATTAGCCAGTTTAGACAAGTCTGTGCCTTTAATGCTGGTTTTCTGCCAAGATTAATTGCAGAGGAGAGAAGACCTATTCAAAGCCAGGAGGTAAATAAAGAGTGTCTGAGAATGACTTTGTTGTTGGACACCTGTGGACAGCAAACATAACTTTCAGAAGTTCATTTGGCAGGGGGAGTTCATGGCATGAATAATGAATTGAAGCTGTGGAAAGGGTCCCGTAGTCCCCTATATGCTGGAGTTTATGGCCACAGGATTTTTTTTTAATATTACTTCATGTATGTTCTAAAATATATGCTGGATTCTAACAATCTTTATGTAAATATAACTATGTTAGTGGTAAAGAAGTGTTGGTTGCTTTTAGCCATGGATATTCTAAACCAAAACACAACTTCAGTCTGAATACATTAAATCATTACAAAACTGCTAAGGAGATTGGGTCATTGTTTTCCCCAATAGCTTCTTTTCCTGCTTTAGTACATTCTGCTGCTGAGCTTTAGCATACACACACACACAGCAAATTAGGAACACCTAAATGTCGTGTCAGTGTTGATTATGCTACTTTGCCGTTTACAGCAAGTTTCACTCCCCACTGGTAGTTTGTCACTCTTTTGTACGCTAATATCCATCTGTAGGAGCTGCCAGCATGTTGTTAACAAGAGATCAGTTTGATCAATCTGTTTGATAAGGTTCTGACATACATAGGCAAAACAATGCTTGTAGTTTTTTATTCATTTGGTAGTCCGGTTCCATTAAAAAAAAAAAAGAAATTAAACATATATGAGCTATAGATGGTTGAATCACTCATTATTTAAGCTGTCATCAACAGTAAGTTTTCTTTGTGTTTGCAGCCCCCAGATTTTACTTTGAGGCAGCTTGACACAATGCCAGCTGCAAAAATCATCACTGATAGATCTGCTACGTGTTTAATGCAACTATATTTCTGTCAGAGGCCCTGCAAAGGTTTCTAGAGTTGTTCTTTCATTGTGAAGAGGCACACAGAGATAAAAGTGGGCATTTGTTTCAAAAACTGGCATTAATGACCAAACCCCAAAAGTTCACCAACAAACATGCCCTGACCTTCTGACTCGGCCAATATTTTCCATTTGTTCTGGGCCAAAGCTCCAGTAAGTCAATAGGTAGCATTGGAAGAAGGCTAAAGTCAGTCCCATTTTAACAAAAAATCAAAAACAGTTTCACTAAGGGATTTCTCTAAGGAATAAAACCATGAAACAACACATTCTGTGTAACTAGATAAAGGAATAAAAAATTAACACTATGCAGATGTTGCATCTGAAGTAAATTTCCTTTCATTAAATATTCCTGTTTCTACATAACCATGTGATTCTTTAATAATCAAATCTGTGGGAAAAAAGGTTCTACCCTTCTCAAAAAAGCATGGGTTTAGTCCCCCATATTTTTACTTTGTTGAAGCTGGTACCTTAGCATCATCGCTTGGGGCTACACCGTGCATCATCCATTCTCCTTCTTCATTTTCCGAGGGGCTTGATTTTCTGCTTGAATGCTGCTGTGGGAAGAAGAACAGGAGATGAAAAAGAGAGTAAAGATCAATTTTTTCACTTATTTCAATTCCTTAGCATAGCATTCCAATGTGGAACAGGCAATTTGCACCTCCTCATTGTGGTGAATAAAATGAATGTCCCAGGAACTGTGGCAGCAGGATCTGTGCTATGCGGAGAGATTGTAACTGATAAGTGCAAATATCCAAGAAAGGACAATCTTATTTTCCTGGAAATTTATGTCCTATAGATAACAGGGGACTTGACCTGTTGTAGTTCCCGGGAAAATCTAAAACAAAAACTCAGAGACTCCTCCCACAGTTGTTCTGTTTTCCACTTACCTGCGGTAAGACAGAGGTTGATGCCATGGAGAGCACTGCTACATTAAAAGCAGCTGCTGTGAAGGCACCTTACTGCTAGGCTCCACAGGTGCCAGTGCCTCCTGAAACAAATTTACAATCTTGAAGAAGTGTCAGAAGTTGCTGAACAGGTGTTTTATTACACTGAGTCAGAGCTCCACCCCTCCATGATGTCTGAAACAGGGAAATTTCCCACCTACACTATTTGTCCAAAGAGCAGCTGCTGTAAGGTGTGAGCAGGCCTTGTAGCTGAGCAGAGTGTGATGAGGGACCAAATCTTTCCTACCTGGGGCTCGAGGACGTGCAGTAGCAGCTGTAACCTGACTGATGATATGATAGAGATCATCTATGCAAGATAGCCTTACAGTGATATTCTAAAAGTGAGGATAACAGTAGCCTAATAAACACGTCAACATATTTTCTCCATGCAAACACCTGAATTCCACACGATTGCATCCATAATAAAAAATAAATTTAAGAAACAGATATGGAGATGATAATTAGAATGAAGACCTTTACATATAAAGATAATAAGAATTCTTCTGAAGGAACATTTTTCCCTGCAAAGTGTGGTTGCATCATGATTTCTCTGTACACACTTGTTTTTCTTGTAGTGTTCGATTTCAAAAGAAATTAAAGGTATAATAAGAAACATTTCTCTGCTCCCTAAACCACATTGTATCATTTTCCCATTTGAAATGCCTTACTTATTTCTGGGTTTCACATTTAATACAGTATGCAATTTTACAAATTTACATGAGATTCAAACATTTCATCTTGAAAAATCATTAAATGTTTCCACAAACTACAATAACATTTTCTGATGCAAAAGTTGTCAGATATCTGAGTAACTGTATTCAAATCATCATCTGGCTGGACACTATTAGCAGATTATTGGAATTTAATGGACTGATCATGTACATTCTGTTGCTGGATTTTTTTTTAATCTAATGAGGATCTGCATGTGTCCAGCACGCCTCTCGGAAGCTCAGTGATTAAATTTTCTAAGACATTATGCAAGAATTATTAGGCATCATACGTTTGTATTGAAAGTCCTCCTGAATGATTAAAATTAGTGCTTATGAAAGAACTTGAGATTAATAGGATGACGAAGCATCCTGCTTCCTCTTAGAGATGGGCATATGTGTGAAATCACAGCTACTATGACTGTGGAATGAGTTTTGTACAGGGACCTTGACTGACAGAAACTAGAAGCAAACCCAATGACTTCTAGAAGTCTCATTACATACTTTTCTGATGTGAATAAAGGAATCAATATGAAAAGTTGTCCTTACAAGAAGAACAAGTTAAGACAATCTGATCATCTTATATGCAGTATTCCATCCTTCCAAAAGTTTGATTTCTTAGGTTTAATTTTTTTTCTACATTATCTTTTTTAGTTGTTGCTTTTTGAAATAAGCACATTTATTTTATTACAAAATGCAAGTGAAAAGTTTGCTTTTAACTTCCTTTCTCACCTTTATTGTATTGAAAATTTCTGGAACTGCTTAATTGAAGCCAGAATTAAATAATTTACAGCAATATGTTAAGGAAAGTCACAAGTCTCTCCCATTGCTTGGCTGATGCTTTACTTAATCTCAGCACTTGAATTTCTGTAAAAAAATTTAGAATCTTTTTTTCTGTGAGAATGGTGACAAGAAAAAATTTAGACATAAACTAACTGTATACACAAAAGCACATGTATTTTCTATATCTTCTGCTACAACCTACTTGTATCCTTGGTTGAAGTGCCTAGAAGAGTTTCAGTACCACAACCAAGAAATGAGAACATTTGTTACAACTTCTTTGTAATTGTGCTACACAAAGGTTGTCAGAGGTCTTGTTTCTGAAATATAAGGAATCTTATGGGTGTGAGGGTTTTGTGAGAAATCCTGTTTCCATTTACATTGTCATATTGCACCTTTGCTTTTAAGACAAAAGGAAATGAGGTGGGGGAAGAAGCCTTCAGCATCTCTTAGGAAGCTGACTAAGAGTTGCTTGTTGCCTAACCACTGACTTTTCTTTCCTGACTCAAGCCTTCCCTATATGAAATACCTGCTCTTTAAGCTCAAGTCAGAGGTAGCCAAAGGTACCCTTGACTCAAAGATGGTACTGGTATTGAATTTCCCAAATTAGTTCAAAGTTCAAAATTGTTTTTTGCTATAAAGGACCATTCCTTTTGAGGCAAACACATCCCAAGTCATCTAAAAGTTATACTAGAAACTGATTGTGTTTTCTCTGTATTGAGCGGACAAAAAAAGAAAGCGTGGCAACTGCAAGTAGTGACTAAACACCTCTGTATTGGATTTTTCTGGAGAAGCCTAAACGTCCAGACCACACTGGACACCTAACTTCAGAATGTCTGAAGGTAGCTGAGATGAATCCCACCCTGGGTCATCAACATGTCCCCTTTAGTCACTTCTTTCCAAAGTTACTGATGCTGAGGGAACCTGACATTGAGGAACTTGGTTTTGTTGTTAGCACGTGATTCACTCTGATGCGATGTGAAGCTGCAAAACGCCCTTGGGCAAAAGCTCTATTAGCATACAAATGAAAAATCCTCTCTGGTATCCATTCAAATGACAAAGAAGAGGTTTTGTGATTACCAAGGCGGCAGAGAATGAAAAATTCAATGTGGCTAGTACCAGTGATGTCTTTTGGGACTACCTAAACACAGAGGCTAGACAAAATTAAGAGAATAAAAAGTGGCTATATTTATTGAAGGGTCTTCAGGTACAATTAGGGCAAAAGTAGTCCCCTCAGGGGCTACATCCAAAAATGGACGACAGGTCACGGGTTTTCATACTGTTATAAGTTTGGTCTCTTTGTAAATCAGGGGTTAATGTTCCAATTACAGCTTCAGGTAATGAAAAAATTTACCCCAAATTTGCACTCCTCCCAACTCACATTTGTTTACATTTCTGGGCACCTGAGACAGTAAGGTGTCCTTGATTCCAGGCCCAGAGCGGAATTGCTTTGTCTGACCAAAAATGGGAGAACAGTAGCTAACAATCTATATGGAGTTTAGAGTTATACACTAAAGAATTACAGGATTACAGGTATATGAAAAATATAGAAGCTAAAATCCTAAGGCATCACCAGTACAAACTTCCAGCCATATTCAGCTTCAGTATCACCAAAGGCCCCTGAGGTGGTGAAGAAGACAGCCTGACTTGGGACTGCTGTCCATAAGATGCAGGCTGTGCAGCAGTAGCTCATGTCCAGGTGCATTAAGGGACTAATATTAAGCTAGGTTTCCTGTGAAACCCCAGGCTGCAATCTGTGGAAGTTCAGCAGCAGCTTTATAAGCATCTGAGACAAGTTTGGGACAAATGGGAGATGTCAGAGGAAAAGACTGACAGGAGAGGAGTGCAACAACTCCCTGAGGAAATGCGTTCCTGGCTTGTGGGGCAGAGCCTTGGTGGTCAAATTATTTAGTGCAGCTCAAGGATCAGAGAAACTTTGCTGGGCCATCCACACTTATGGCAATTTTGGGGTCTGTCAGTTGGCTGATGAGCTAGTTGTGAGACATAGTTTACCCAAAGTTGCTCTGCCTTGAAATGATTTTCATTTAAGTTTTTTTTTCTGCAATGATTTTTTTTTCCCCTGACTAGTCTGATGGTGCCTAAGACTACAATAAACACATTCTACAACTACAACTGAGTTAGGAATTCAACATTAATGCCCAAAGACATGGGTTGGATCAGACTTAATTATTCAAAGATTTATTAAAGTGGCTGCTACGGACAAATAAAAGATTAGGTAGATTTTGTGTTTTCTTTCCACTTTGGTCAATCATTCTTCATGATTGCTCTCTTCAGTCTCTTTCCCATCCTTTACAGCTTCTCTGCAACCTACAGAGTCTTCATTATGTCTCATCCTTATACCACAGGCTTTTGATATCAGGTGCTTCAGCATGTTCCACTCAGATTTTTCAGACCATCTTTCTGAACACAGGAGAAAGGGAGCTTCACTGAAAGCCCTTCTGGTTTATTCTGGATTCTTATCTTTATTAGAAACAGCCATGTTCTACTCAGGGATACAGGAAAATGCAGCTAATGTGCATCACTGTGATGCTTCAGGCAATAAAATTATTATTACATTGTGGCCCATCTGAATAAAAGCAAAAATGTTCAAGTCCAAGTCAGAAATCAGGAGATCATAACAATGCCCATGAGAGCAATGTTGGATATCACTCAGAAGAATCTGTCTTTAATATGGCAATGGCTGTGAAACTTTGCCTGATCCACATAGTTGCTGCTGGTGACCCATATGCTCTTTATTTGAACAAGATAAATACATGCCATAATAAGTGAAGTATACATAAATATATTTACCTGTAATGCAAATATAGATTAATAGAATATTTTAGGTTAAAAAAGACCTGTAAGACCATTGAGACCAACTGTGAATCTAATGCTGCCAAGTCTACCACTAAACCATAAAGGCATTAGGATAGAAAAAGTGAAATGTCTTGAGAAAATTTGGACCATAAGGTAAAATCAGCAGAAAAAGGAGTGTTTCTGTCCATCAGAAATATTAAATTGCTTTTAAAAGATCTCTGTATGCTCCTGCCCATGTCAAATAGTGAGTATAGATATTTGTTGTTGCATATATGCTAACTTTACTCAGACTCATAAAAAATGTGTATTCAGAAAATATTTCAGAAACTGTCCAAGAAGTACTTAATGTCCTGGACAAATAATGATGGTACCATATATTTCAGGGTTATTTGGTCTGTTTATTCTTTCACAAAACATAATCTCTCTTCTGGTCTGACTCATAGAAGACCTGTGCATATGCATAAATGCAATACCTCTTTTTTATGGAGCTTATATATCAATTTCTTAAATTAGTCTATCTTTGTAAGGCACGCCCTGCCTTGAGTGTTCCAGTTCTTACCAGCATCACATAGTATCCCATCAAACACTAGAAGACATTGGGACTGCTAAAACTACTTATGCAGAAATAATTGGCTTCTAAACCTTTTCAGCTATACTAAGTTCATGGTATCTTGCTATCCTAATAAAATCAGCAGGTGCTAGAGAGGTATGCCTTTGAGCTTACTATCCTTGTCTAACATTTGTGACATCATATGCTATCACCAGCTTTAAATTTCCAGTGTTCATTGCAGATAGCTCCAAGGGATGAAGTACATTACAAAAAACTGCTTCATGTATAAATCTGTCAGTTACCAGAGTGCATTTCCTGGCTATAGAGAAAAAATTCCATTTCCCATGAGAACTGTTATTTGAGAGTTCCAGGCAAGATCAAGGGGTGACAGGTTCAACACTGATTCTGGTACTTCCTCAAAGCCTTCCCCATTGTTGAGCAGGGTCTCCTTTACCTCCTCAGTGTAAAAGTGGCCACAGCACCTTTCTGAGTGCCTTGCCTTTTCAGCCAAGAGATGTATAGTCAGCTGATGTGTTTCAGCAGACATCAGGAGACTGCTTTTCTAATGCCTCAGGACTTGGTATAATGAAATTCCTAACTTTTCTGTCATTTTCTATGTTACAAAAGATAATAGGACAGTGTGCTATGAGACCACAGCCCACATCTGATGCAGATGTCTCCAGTATGAGAAAACATAAGCTATGGGAAGAGGACATCCTTAGGTAAGGCATACCCAGATGAGGAAAGGCTGCCAGCCACTGTGGGCATGTCCCATCCCACCTGCAGGCTGAAGAGGAAAAGGATGTACAGGGTTAAGTGATGTACTCACTCAGCTCATCTCACAGTGCTGAAATTCCTTGTGCCTCTTCCCTGTATGAGAAAGACCTGTCTGTTGCAGAAGCTCTTGCATCCAGTATCTCTCTCGTGTGCTGAAGCCTTGTTAATTCGTTGTGCAACCCGAACTGGTGCGCATGGCAGCCAGTCTTGCCCCATATACAGCATGTTGTCACTGGGAAGATGGAGTGATACCCTGTCCAGGGCACCTGGTAGGTCATGTAAGTAGTGCTTAACAAACCCAAGCTCCGTTGGCAGTCAAAGCTGCCCTTTGCACCATCTGAGCAATCACCCGTGCCTCGTGCCAGTTGCCCATGGGATGGAGTCTCAGTGATGCTACACACATGGCTCCACATGGGTATTCACAAAACAGTACCATTTCTCGGGGACTCCAAAAGGCTTCACAGTTGTCTGTGGAGCCAGGTATGGGAGAATTTGGGACAGGTAAGCAAAAGAGTCTCACCATCATTCCACATGCTCCAGCTGAATAAAGTACAAACATGTGCAAGAATCTGCCGTGGCCACTTACTCACAAAAAGGCTGATCACAAAGATTAAACAATGTTAAAAGCTCTGTATGGAAAGACTTTAAAGAAACCATTGCAAAACATCTTAAGGAAGTGCTCCAGAAATGCGTAAGGAAAGAAACATTCTCCAGTAGATCGAGATAGGCAACTATGTAAGTACATCCTATTACATGCTAAATTAGATCACCATTGCAACATTATACTGTGCCAAAACTCACAGACATCAAAGTCAAGCATGACTCTTAGGTCAGGTCAAGAAAACAGATTAAAGAAGAACAAATTCTCAGCGGCAAACATTGCTGGATATCCATCATAATAAATGTAAGGGAGCCACATGTTACTAAAGCATGTGGAAACCTGTCTAAACAGCTCTTGCATAAACTCTCACATGGGTTTGATATTTTCACCCTATGTGATGTAACAACTAAAACCTACTCAATTAGATCACATTGCACAGATATGACATGAAAGGAAAATGAATTATTCGCTGCATTTCCATAAGTCCAAGACAATGATAAGCTCCTATGTGCAAATAAGAAGGAAATATATATGAAGAGAAAGGAAAAATGCTATCAAAGGTTTGGACTTATTACTTCATATAAAAAGCAAAATAATTACTAATTATGCAGCTAAAGCAGGAATAAAAGAATAAAACTATTGTATTCTATGTTCAGAAAGAAAACACTTTACATGTTTCATCAATGAATAACAAAAATTAACACATAGTCATACAACATATAATAAGACAGAACAGACATCATTCTTACCAATTAGTTCCTAGAACATAGTCTAGGATTCTTGACTACCTGGGCTTCAGCTATTTTAATTCTTTTTATACTGCAGAACTACAAAAAGAACGTGAATACTGTGCCGATTTTAAAAAGCAGCAAGGGACATGTAGTAATGTGCCAGTAGTTTGTTTACCCTGGCTGCCATTGCCACAATGAACACAATATCTGGCTAATTAAAAATCAGTTATCATATATTATCACTCTTGGTTCTCTTGCTATTCCTCAAAATGTGGGATGGTAGCCTTGCATGCCAAATGCTCCATCATCCCTGAAGTAGTTGACAGAAATACCTGTGTTAAATGAAGAGTTGATTTAAAGTTTCATACATTCTTTACATTTATGCTTCATACGTTTTTTACAGCATTTGTTAATGTATGCATGTTTATATTATTTATAACTTTCAGCATACAAAGCAATTATAGACTGAAAACTGCACTCCACCACACATGGGAGTGTTTTTCCAAAAAAAGATTGTTGATGTGTAAGCAGTTGGCCTTAGGACAGTTATTAACCTTACAATTTACTGTCTGGACAGCAGAGGGTTCCACCCAATCCAATTCCATATATATGTATGGGTGGGTGTGTGTGTGCATGCATATGTGTATAGAACACCAGTGGAGACTTGGAGTAAAAATTTTTGTCTGAAACACTGCATCTTGCATGTGAACTGAATGCCTAGTCATGTGGGAAATAAAAGAACAGGGAAAAAGGAGAGGAAAGCTCTTGGAAGTTGATATTAATAAAGAGATGTAACTGTGCCTTTCTTTTTCTTTTTCTTTCTCTTTCTCTTTTTCTTTCTTTATTAAGCTTTGTGAAAGTCTTCCTTATATTTGGACTATGCACAGAAATTCTTCTTTAATTTCCTTATCTCAGGTATGTTGCAGTGATGATGCCATTGTGAGACTAAAATGTGTGCTGTCCTGTGGATGCATTGCTCTCACAAGGCAGGTTACTGAAGCTGTCAGTAAGGCTGCAAAGGATGTCAAAGCAATTATAGGATGTCCTCCCAGAAATGTGCAAGGCATAGCAAAATGGTGATGCAAGTTATCTGCATGGAGAAGAGATCTTTCTGGGGTTGGCATTAGCCAGAGGTTCCCCCTAAGGTGACGAGCAGTTTTGGTAAGCCCTGAGCTGTCTCTGGAGGCCTGTCAGTAGGAAAAACTGTTTTTCAGTATGAATAAACAGATTTTGTTCTATCCTGCAATATCACATTTTTTCAGTCTATTGTGCAAAGATAGTAAGATTTTTTTAATGCAAAGACTGAAAAGAAAGCATGTATTAGGAAGGTAAAGAATATTTTTTCTAACTGATTTCAGAAGTAGTCCTCGGTGATAAATATCACTGAAAAGTTTTCTTTTGAGGAATTTTTAAAAGTTTACCAGTCTCAAACTCTGCTGAACATTCTAATGAATGCTTTGGAAATAAACGAGGCACCCTGACTTGCCAGATTTGTGTCAGAACAAAGATTGATGGAATAACACTAAGGACAGGGCAATCATAAAGAATGATCTGGCCTGCCTGATAGACTGGCCTGATTAACCATGGTAAAATCTAAAGCACTGGAGTGTGAGTTATGATTAAGGAACTGACAAACATATGTTACAATTTACCCATACGAAAGGGAAGACTGGAGTGAGGGAAAAATTAACTCACCAGATTATGAAAGAAAAACAACTTGTCAGAAGTCTCTAAAGGCCAATGAGGACAATTGGATTCTAAACACAGAAACTGGGAACTCATTTATATGTAAAAATCTAAGAATAACAAAGCAATGTTAATCTCAGTGTACAGCAGTAGTGGGAAGGGTACTGGGATCTGCATTTGATACAGTGACAATGAAGAGTTGGAGGGAGTGCAAGAGCAGAGATACAGCCGGATACATCAAATAAAGGGGAGTTTATAATCAGAATTTGAAGGGTTGCATCTACTGGTTTGACAAAAAGAAGACTGTGATGCAAACTAAATATATTTTACAAAATTGATCCTAATAAAGAAAAAGTGGTTATGCAATGGCTTTTATGTTACTAGGAAAAGATGTAATGTGCTAATATCTGGGCTAAACGAGGCTGGAAACAAGGTGCATACTCATTACTGGAAGAGATCACTGATCACAACATAGCTCTATGAAATGTGATGACTTCACCATTCCTGACATCTATAATAGAAGAGGGATAATTTTTCTTCAAGATAGACTTTGGTCAGCCACAGATGATCAAGACTGACATTTCAGTAACTGCATGGCAGGTAACAGTCTGACTTCTGACACTTCTAACAAGATGATCTGATGGTACTTCTGGCTTTTATAAGTCATGGAAATAAATCACATAAATAATCTAGTACAATAAAAAATTTGCTATTTTACTTGTTCATCCACAGCTTAATAACAATTCACCGGAGTTAAAAAATTTAATAGCCCTGTACAGTGTTATAAAATAGACTTAATAAAGAAGTGAAAGTTGGTAGGACCATTTAGCAAGTAAGAGTGGGAAAGCCCAGAAAACTGTCCCTCAAAGTTCTGCTAAACATTCGTTATGTACTTGCAAATAAGGATTGTAAAGGCAAAGGATGCAATCAAACTAGATATTCCTCCAGGTTTAGCTTTAACATCCAACAGCTCTGCAGGCCTTCTTCACCTCTCCTAGGACCTTCCAGTTTTATTTATTACAGTCCTTGCTGAATGAAAGTTGTAAAAGGCCTCCTTCAAACGTGTTGAATCTTAGGCCTATCAGAAAATGTTTAAAAAGAGACATTTTTAAAATTATCACAATTATTTCAAAAGGCCTGTCCATTTAATGGAGATCTTAGAAGAAAAGACAAGCACAGACCCACATACGAAATACCCAGCTCCCCACTGGGTCATGAATGGCTGGAGCTGGAAGCATTAGTGGTACTCTGTAAGGAAATTACATCTGCCCTGCTTGTAGCTGTAAGAACCATCCCTTGAGATGTGCACACTTACTGTGCAAAGAAATTGAACTGGTCATGAGAAAATTGGTTCAGCCTGACTACAACACCACCAACTCTCAGACTTCAATTCTGGAAGTATATAAGTGCAAAGCCAAGAATTGCTGAGAAACAGAACCTATTCATAATCCACAAAAAACATCTTCCAAGGATCTACCCTGGACAAACCACACTAGGCAAGCTACAACTTTCCAGCAGTACAGAAATACAAGCATGACTATATCCAGAGAGCTGCCTTTCAGGAAGAAGGCAGGCATTTCACAGGCACCCTTCCCTGTCACCAACACTTCTTCTCCTCTGTATTCTAAAACTGAGAGCTGCACAGAGCACTATTGTCCTTGGCTGTCATTGCAGAAACACTGTGTCCTGATCCCTCTGCCAGACTGAGGATGCTATTTAAAGCTTCAGAGTGACACGACTCAGCCAAGCACACTGTGGATATCTTTATCTACTTGTTTAGAAAGCAGAGGTAAAATCCTCCACATCAGCCATGAAATGTGGCTGGTAGCCACAGAGGCAACCCCAGAAGCAGCCCACCCTGCTACCATCAATTTACCATGTAAACCCTCTCCCAATTTATATTTGTCCAGAGACAAGTATAAACTGGGAGAGGAGTGGCTGGAGAACAGGGCAGCCCTGCAGAATGGGGACCTGGGGCTGCTGGTCAGCAGCAAGCTCAGCATGGGCCAGCAGTGTGCACTGGCATCCTGGGATGCATCAAGCACAGCATTTCGTATTCTATTCTATGTCTTCTGCATTCCAAAGAATATTAAATATTACCACAGGTGGTTTCAGTAGGCTACAAATTGTAGATAGTCTCCTGTTATGAACTCTGAGAAACTCAATGCAACCTAAGTTTAACCTTTCAACCTAACCTTCTAAAAGCACTCCAGCAAAAAAGCCCCAAAACCCAAAAACCCACAACAAAAAACCCACCAACCAACCAACCAACCAACCAACCAACCAACCAACCCACCCAAAACCCAAACCAACAGGATATTTACAAAGAATTAGGGAATTTCTGCCATCTGTTAATAACTGAGAAAGGAATGCTCTGGGAGAAACATTAAATAACTGATTCAGTCTGTGAAGTGTTAGTGTGTTTTATGTATTTGAGTCAAAGTAAACCATGGGTTACCTGAAGCGAACTTAATCAAATTAAGCTTATTCATAAGTTTGGAGATAAATACTCTTGTATACTTGCTATGACTGCGTGATCCAGGTCTATGTGTTCTTTAGTCTCATGAGACTATTTCTCCGCTCTTGTTGTTGGTAGTGTTCTTTTTAACAAACAAGTAAAGTATTTCAACTCTAAGGAACAAAGCAGCTAGTGAGAGGCATGAAGGAGGATCTTTGCTACAGGTGCAAATAAACTGTTCTTCTGTGTCCTCCCTCCTGGAAAGAGTGAAGAATCCCAGATTAGACAACCTCTTGTCATGGCACATTTGGTCCAAATGGGCAAATTTTGCTATGTATGTCCATATCTATGCTGGGTTTGATGAAGAGGCAGTCCAAGAGAAATTACAGCTCAGGAGACACAGATCATCCTGTAGCAGCTTGTCATCCAGAATGATGTTCTTGGTATAACAAACCTTTACAGAACTTCCTGGGATCTTTATAGGTCTGAACTCTTATTGTCTTCTCAGATCAAACCAGGCTCACAGCAACACTCTAGCTAAAATAAATTTCTGCTATGTCAAGACAGAAAAATAATATTCCTGGAGGAGGATATCCTCCAGTAGGAGAATGCCCTACCGCAAAACACAAAATCTTCCTTCTTACACTGACATTGTAAAGCCCTTTTCTCTCCCATGTGGGTGTTCCTAATTCTACAGGTGCTGAGTTCATGAAGGACCCATCCAAAAGCAAGGAAAGGCAGAGCTGATGAATTCAAGGACCTGCACACCCTTGGTTTTGTTTTGAGAGAGTCTCCTCCAGGCTGAACAGACCACGTGACCTCAGCCGCTCCTCAAATGGCTTCCCCTCAAGGCCCTTCATCATCTTCAAAGCCATTGTTTGGACACTCTCTCATTGCTTAATATTTTTCTTGTCATATTGTAGCATCCAAAACCACACAGAGGAGTCCAAGTGAGGCCGCCCCAGTGTAGAGCAGAGCAGGACAATCCCCTCCCTTGCCTGCCTGGTGATGCTGTGCCTGATGCCCCCCAGAACATGCTTGACCCTCCTGGCTGCTAGGCCACTACAGGCTCATATCCAACTTGCCATCAACCAGGACCCCCAGGTCCATTTCTGCAGTGCTGTTCTCCATACAGCAGGTGCTTTTCTCTAAGCATGCAGTGTGCCATGATCCCAGTCACAAGCCTGGCCCAAAGGTTGCTGCTTGTCTCACCACCACCTTGCAAATACAAAACACAAGCTGAGTTAATAAAATATGCTTTTAATGTGGTCTTCTCTGAAGATGTCAGGCTGAAACACTTAAAGCCCTTTCTCAGGGCAACTAGCACCATGTTTATTATCATTTTAGCAGCTTCTTCTCTGTGGCTGCCCATCCTCTGTACCATGCAATGATTCATTGTTTTAACTGATTTGCTGCAGTGAAATTCTTTGGAGAAAAAGGTTTTCTTCGGTCTTTTTTGTTCACCTGAGATTACCATTTAGTGGGATTGAGCAGGAGTCCTTTGAAGCCTGCTGGCTAATAGAAAGAGACCTTCAGTCTCTCGGCAGGTTAATAGACATAAAAGCACCCTCTCTTGTCTGACATTATTTCTTTATCTGCCTTTTCCGTGCCACTGCTGTGCGCAGGGCCTGTATAATGAGGTCTTCATTATTGAGGATGTTGTATTCAGCCAGCTGAACCAGGCGGTCATACTCCTGCTCAGTGTATTGAAGGGAGTATGTTGAGTACGGGGAACAGCAGCCATAGAGATCAACTTTGCCATCCTCCATCTCTGACTCTGAGCGCTTCTGACCTATGAGGAAGGAGTGAGAAATCACTGCTGAGAGAAATCACTCTGGTCATAAACAAGCAAACTCCTAACAGAGGAAGGAAAAGAGGTGTCTCTCCATAGAGAGAGTTCACAGAGTTGATTACTTGTTTGGCTTTAGGTTTTTTTGAAAAAACAAATAATTCTTATTCAAATCAACAGCCCAGTCCCTGGCTCAAGTGGATACCAGTGGCTTCACAGGATGAGGGGGGAAAAAAGAGTGATTATTCTCAAATGGATCTGCACAGTAGTTTTTAGCTGTACTTGAAGGTACCTACAGTATGTATCTATGGATGTACATATTAGTAGATACATCAAAGTTACCCGCAAACTAATTACCTGCAGGATAACTAGCTTAGGGATTGAAACATCACAGTGCTGGCACCAAATCTGACACAGTTAAAAAAATTAACTTTGAGCAACAGAAAGTTTTGACATACTGACAAGAGTCAACAGTGAAGTTCAAGAGCTGGAGTATTAAATATATTCCTTTTAATAGGTTGTCCATGATGTAAACCTTCTTTTTAACATGCTTGAGTACTTGCCTGGTGCTTTGTATTTTTGGAAGGTATCATTAACTAGTGGGAAAAATAGCAGTATTGGTGCTCCTGGAGTCTCAGCACCATCAAAGAGGTAACACTCCTTCAACTTTTTCCTGTCTTCTTCACTCAAGTCCACCCTGGGAAAAAGGATTCCCTGCTCAGAGCAGTACTTGCAGGTCTGGTCCAAAGCCTGGATCAAGGAACAGAACAGTATTAAGACTTAAAATAGGACTTTAAGGCCTAGGATTTCTTGGAGTCCAGTAACAAAGTGGACATTTTCTAAGCTTGTGGTGCAAAAACTCTTAAACCCCTAATGGAAAGCACTGTGTCACTGAACAGAAGATTTTTTGGGTTTTTTTACTGAGTCTTAGCACAATACAGTTTATTGTACAAGAAAAAAAAAAAAGCAAGAATCCATGCAGCTTATAAATGATGTATCACACTTCACCATTAAGCTAAAAATGCTAAAGGTTAAGACTTCTAGTAGGACCAATATAAAAAGCACCTAAGTGTTAAAAAATTGTAGGTATACACATGTTGAAGAAGACATAAAGGCTGTTTCAATTACTCTCACCTGTATCTGGGATCCTGCACTGTAATTTAAATGCAGGATGACATCCACCTTTCTTTCTGGTTTTAAAAGTGGCATGACGCTTGTATTGATGAAAAATCCAGTATCTACCAGAGACAGGAATTCATCTGATTGTGTCAGCTGGTTGGGAAATGTGTCTAACACAGTATCTGAAAGAAAAAAATTTTCTTGCTGTAAGTGCAATTGCGAAAAACTTGTTAGCCTGTTTTCCACCCTTGCACCATGTCCATGGAGCTTAACTGGTTACAGTCCTCGGGGAAGGGAGATTTGCCATATCCCTTCTCTTATATCCTCTCAGCTCAGGTCGCATGCAGTTTTGGAGGTTTGCTGTGCCTCCCCACTCTCCGTGTCTTTGAAGAGAGGAAGGACCTGGTGGCCCAGCCTCAGGAGGTGTGTGCCACCAGCAAACCACAGACACGTAGCTCAACACCACGCCATGCTACATCCTGCAGCATGATCAATCACAGATCAATCGAACAGAGATTCTGCCCAAACCTGGCCTCCAATCTCAGAGAACGGGTTTAATATCAGATCTGGGGGGCTGCTTTTTTCAGTTTGTTTATTCTCCCCTCAGGCCCACAGGTCTCCTGTACCTTTCCATCTGCAGAAGTGCGTGTTCTCCAGGTAGTCGCTGTGCATCTGGAAGCCGCTGAGGAAGTTGTGCTCGCGGGCGAGGCAGACGCGGTCGGCGAGGACGGCGCGCAGGGCACTGCTCAGGGGCCCGGGGGGCCTGAACAGCCTCGTCCGCAGCTCCTGCGGCTCCACCGGCAGCGGGGGGTCCTCCTCTGCCGGGAAAAGCTGCTAAATCCCACCTGCCTACAGCACAGTCAGCTCACCCTTCACGAGAACTCAAGGTGAGTAATGAACCCTGATGTTTTCTCTTTTTAAAAGGACCAGCAAGCACAAGCGACCAAACAAAACAAATTCCATTTTCTTACACAGTCCGGGCTTGGATAAAACCCCCCAAGATGTCAAACAGCAATGAGAGTCTGCTCCTGCCACACATCTGTGGAACAGACTGAATGCAGGCTTTGGAAAAGGACAGCTGTTGTGCTCCTTTGAATTACTGCACCTTCCACTTGAAGCAGTCAAAATTATTTTGCTTTATTAATAATTTACAGATCAATCTTATTCTTTCTGAACATTTTAATCACCTACCAACATCAGTGCTGACCCCTGAGAGATCACAGGACTGGATAATTTTAAATTATTGATTTGTACTTTGCAGTATGAGACATCTAACTCCATCTAACAATAAATACACAGAGAGAAAGAAGTATGGTCATTTACCTATATTGTCAATTTGGTCCCGGGTCCACCTGTGCCAGAAATCTTCTGATGAATGGGACAAATTCCAGATGTATAACACATTGAATGAAAACAAACTACTCCACATGCCTGCAAAAGGAAAGAGCTTTCTAACTCAAACCTTCACATATCATGAATCTCAAAGCTGTTATCATGAGATGAAACTTGAGAAGTTTGTTTTTCATTATTTTGTTTTAAAAGCATGATGTGTCATTTGTATTTGGCTGCTGGTTTTTAAACCTTATTTTTGGTATCCAGTTTTTGTCTCATGGTACTTAGGGATGAAGATCTTTGTGAATTAATATGGAATTTCTATTTTTAGGAAAAAAACCCAAGTATCATGAAGCTTGTAAAGAAAGAAAGGATGAAAGTTTGCAGTCTGAGAGATCTGATGTGGAATCATATTGATAAGGGCATAATTACAACATAATCTTACAGCCTCTGCTTTTGTAGGATTCCCTTTTTGAGAATAAGCCTGTTAACGCACCGAGAGATCAGTTTTGGCCATGCATTTTTGAGCTTGAAAAGTAATTCCTTTGATTATCCATTAGGGCACAAATTCTCCCTGTTTTTTCGTTCAGGTAGTGGAAATGTGTGACAATTTGTCACAGACTGAGGCTAAAATAGTACAGTGTCCCCTTCCTGCTCAGTGGAGTGGCCAGTCAAAGAGAAGTGAAATCAGTCACAATTCTGACAGCTTGTCTCTGTCAGGAAAACACATATCCATGCTCCATTCAGTCAACAGCAAAAATGTTTTGAGGATGGCTGTGTTGTTTTCCCCCCACCTTGCCCAGGCAGTGTGGAAACTGGAGCCAGTGACATGTGGCCTGAAGACTGGAGCAGGGGGGCCTGGCATGCTCAAACACACCCTGATGCAGAGGATAATCAGCATGAAGGCTCATGTAAAATGTTTATGGGGAGCATACAAAATACTGACTACCTGTGAGACAGGCAATAGGCTCGAAGTTCAGCCTTCTGGAGTAGCATGAGCTGAACCATGGATTCCCAGGGACCTCAATCTTATTGTTGTACTGGAAGCCATACTATATTTTAATTCAAAACTAGGTTTAAAAATGTAAATAACTATTGACTATCCTTTGAATTTTCTTCCTTATTGTAAACTGAATCCATTATAGTAAGTATTAATTCAGCAAAGAGATTGTTATCTTCTCTGGTGAAACTGCCCTATTAGTCCTGCACCAATACTTTATTAGTGTGTAGTTTATATAGCTCACAATAAAAACAAAAACCAAAACAAGACAAAACAAAAAACCCAAAACAAAACAAGCAATAAAATCATTTGTTGCTTTTAACAGCTTACCTTCCAAGAAGCAGATCCTGGATTCAGGGACCTTCTTCATCAATCGTCCCATGAAGAAC
The DNA here is from genome assembly GCA_013396875.1 of Vireo altiloquus. Classification (NCBI taxonomy): domain Eukaryota; kingdom Metazoa; phylum Chordata; class Aves; order Passeriformes; family Vireonidae; genus Vireo; species Vireo altiloquus. The sequence continues at coordinate 531,649 of VZRF01013442.1, forward strand.
TCACTGCCAAAATCCTCAGTGCGAACAAAAACTCCGTATTTTTGCAATCCCACCTCATATGGGGTGAACTCCACCCATTCTGTAAAAAAGAACACAAAGAAGAGAACAATGTTTTATTACAGCCCTCAAAATAATTTTTGAGTCTAATATTTCACAGTAAAAGCAATGAGTTAAAAGCATGCTACAACTGAAAACTTGCGAACATGGAAAAGCTTTGGAATATTTTTGAGTCTTGCATAGACAGTCAAACTTTTACCTGACCACAAGGATATTATATGAATATACATAAACTGAGGTTATGGTCTTCAAATGAGAAGGGGTTTTTTAGGCTGTCTAGACTGTTCCACGATTTACCACCTTGAATATAAAGACAAATGACTCTCAGAAATCTCATCATTACCTTTGAAATCCAGAGTGCTGTAGTTGTTCTTGACATTGACTGCAGTGTAGATAGGAAGTGGGTTCTGACCACGATCAATGGCCTGTTGCTGATCAGAGAGTCTGTGGTTGTCTTTCTGTGATTCCAGAAATACGGTTACACTGAGACAAAAATGGCAATATTTTCTCTGCATCTAAGCTTGCAGGGTAGAAAAATTCCTGCCTCTAATGTATAATGTGTACTTGGCTTATCTTCTGAAATGTTCCATATTTTTCAAAATTCCCATAAGCCTTCTGTTACTGAAATACCTGCAGACATCCAATCTGACGCCAGATTATTTGATGATGCATTAAGATGAAAATGGAAAGAAATAACAATGAGCAGAAAGCAATATTTTTGATATAAAACACGTTATTGCATTGTGTTGCAACTTTATGTAAGACCTCCCACCTTTCAAAAATCTGCAGATCCTTTTGTTAACATCTCTCTTGGGCATGCATAATGTCTGCAATTTTTTTATTTCTAAACAAGTAACTTGCAGAATATTAAAAGCAGTTCTTAAACTGTAATATTGTTTCAAAATGTTAGTCTTGGAGCTTTTTCAAAAAAACATACTCAAAATTTCACAGGCAAGAATTTCCACCATAGATGAGTATCAACAAAGCTGGCACCAAATGTTTTGGAAAGGGCTGTGCATTTGCATGCACCATCTCATAACAAACTGCTTTTCTCAGACCAAACAGATAAATATCTTCTCCAGAAATAAATTTTCAGGATCTGGAAAGCCATTTTAAATGCTGCTTTATGACATACTGTACCCCATCATGCAAAAAAGATTCCAGGACAAGCCCCCAGAGATCTATAAAAGACGTTTTGCGGCCCTCTCTTTTCCGTTGGCACAGCTGCTTTTTGTAATACTTCAAATATTCCAAGGAAAAGGAATTTATTTTGCATTTTGTCATGTGTTTTCGAGCCTCACTGATTTGCTTGTCGAGATCCTTTTGTGACCAGTCAGCATCTCTGTATAAGTTTGACATGGTCCTAGGAAGAGAAAATACATATTGAAAAGGTGAAAAAAGCACACCAAGGTTTGAGGTAGGCAATAGCTACATCTTATGTTTCTATTTTAAATTCTTGATTTGAAATTAAGGTTCCCTGTCTTCAGTTCCCTATGAAATTGTCATGTTCCCTTTGAAGTCACCTTCATTATCACTGTCAAACCAGCTTGAACAATTTTCCATGAACCATTCTTAGAAAAATATTTGTTTTCATGTAGTTGCAAATTATGTGACTTTCCCCCCATGAACCTGTCCATTTCGGAAGAAGATCAAAAAGCAGGACTGCTGAGAAGTCATTATAGGTAAACTATTGTACGTCAGCCCCAGCCCCCTTCAGCACATCTGTGTCACCAGGGAGACTCCAGCCAAGGCTGCTCAGTCCTACTCACCATGTAGTACCAGACAAGCCAGTCAGGTAGGTGGCACAGTCCAAGACATGGAGTTTCTTGAGCCCCCTCAGGCTGCCATAGAGCGCGGTCAAGGATCTCATCCCTCCTCCCGTGGTCATGATGGCCACCACCGGCATCTGTGCAACACAGGGACACAAAGGGCCGGCATCACACAGTGGCTGCACCCCACTGTGGCTCTCAGCAGAGACCTCCTGATACCTAAAGCCTGGCACCACCGTGTGTGCCTAGGCACAGACTCCTCTCTAAATGATTTCTACTGAAATATAAGCTATCATTTATTTTATAAAGGAGAACAGGAATAGAAGCAATGACAATTTTTGCATAGATATCTGATGCTTGTTTCCATTGCGTTCAACAGAGATGTTTGGTATGAAACAAACAAAAATGCATTAATTCGAACCAAAAGAGACAGTAAGAGAGAAAAAAACCAGTTACAAAAGCAGGAATTAAAAAGAAATCTCACAGGTTGAAGAGAGGAGGAACTATCAACAAGGATAACAATAATAGACTAAAAACTGTGGAAGAATCCATTCCTATATAAGGAAGTCTGGCTTCCAAGGAAGGTGTATCAGAAAAAGGGTTAAAATCTGGATAGCAACTGCAAAGGACACAAACAGCAGGGTGAATTTAGAGATATGGGACAGTATTGGAGGCACACAGAAGTTTTAAGATGAGGAAAGAACAGGAAAGATTTTAACTGTGAAGAAAAAGAGGTCATATTATGCCATTTTGCTCTCACTGCTAAGCACTCCTGAGATGTTTTAAATGTTTTCCCTACAGACCTCATGGTCCAGCAGATCCTGTTCCAGCTGCAGGACCTTCTTAAGGGCAGGAATAACATAATTCTGCCTTTTGCATAGGAAGTCTTGCTCCTGTATGCAGATGTCAAATCCTAAACGCACATCAAGGTGGTCTGGGCTGGAGAAGAGATCAGGAAAAAAGAATATTTCATTTTTTTATTGGTAGACAAGCTCAGAGTTTCCAATGCAATAAAATAAACCTGATCCACAAAATACTACATTTAGGTCCCTTTCCTACACTCCCAAGCAAGTATACAATGCTGTATGAAAGAAGGATAGAAGAAAGGACTGATAAATGTCTAAGCAGCTGTCAAAATAAAACCTAAGGAAAGACATTCCTGCAGCTAATTTCTGAGATACCTGCTCTCAGGATTCTCTCATATTTTAGTGTGCACTGACAGCTATAGGAAAAACTTCTCATACTTTCTTGAATTAGACAGAAATTTTTCCTACTTCATAATCAACAATGCCAGGTGATCAGCTGTGCTCTTGCCCAGTGTTAAAGAAAAGGTGTTTTTTCAGACTGTGCTGAGCATAACACTGGGTAGCATAATTGGCTTGTAATATTATTTTTCTATTTTATGCATATTTTTCATTATTCATGTCTCAGTAGGGACTATCCACATGCATTACACTACACTACATACAGTTGCTTCCAGCTCATGTGAACGCCACATCACCCGGTCATACTCATTCAGAGATACTGTCCTGCTGTGAGTGCCTCCTCCCCAGTAAATAACCTAAGAATGAGAAGAATTCAGCTAAGCACAACCTCCAAGAGTGGCCAAGTCTCTTACCAGTCTTCTGCCTTCGCATATAAATCAAATCCTTTATCCTGGAAAGCAAGAATGTGAACAATGTGAGTGTTGACAACCTGTTTCTTCCCTGTAGCCCAAGGAGGAATTTTAGCTTGTGCCATCCTAGCAATGTGGGTACAAATCAGGAGCTCTGAATAATCCAGCAGCCTATGCAGATTGGCTGCAGTGTTTTACTGAAAGGGAAGTTGTTCAGGAATTTCTAATGTTTTCTAGTAAATGTAACACCTGAGGATAACTGATGTTTATAGAGTAATGGTAATATATATCTGGCCCATCTCTACTGACAGTACCTCTTAGGCAGCCAGCCAGGCTGCAGCCTCACTGATTCTACACAGCATTTGTTCCTCTCTTTCTGTGCCTTATACCCCACAACAGTCATGATGCTTTCCATCCATATGGATTTTTTTAACCATGAGTCTAGAAGTACTTCGTAAAGCATGGTCAGCATCAGCAGTAGTCTGACACTACCTCAGTAAGTTCAGGTGCCCTGCTGGTGTGCGAGAAGGGGGAGAGCAGAGCTTCAAAATTTAGAGCGAAGTAAGATCAGGATGGGGCAGCACGATGCCCCACATACCCACATCCATTCAAACAGAGCAAGGCACAACCTGGCCTAATTGCTGAAAGACCTGCCACTGTTAGGCTGTGGTGGTTTTGTCTGCAGGCTTTCTTTGTCAGAAAGCACCATGGTAATCATCAAAGGGATGCAGACTTCAACATTCAGGTTTCTCAGCCTCTCCCACAAAAAGACACTCACCTCTGCTAAGATAAGGTTTTTTCCACTTGGAATGGAATGAAGTTCCAAGTTTGAAGACCCTGTATCATACATACGTGAATGCTGAAAAAAATACGAATAAACCCAGGTTTATATTGTAAGGAATGTTACTCTCTGCCCACAATGCAAATTAATGTTACTATTTATGGTGTATGATATTTTACATGCCATTATTATGTTTTATAAAGCTCAGTTGTAACATACTGAGGAGGGAGGTGACTTCTTCCCTGGAAGTGTAACATCCAGCGTTGGCTGTTTGTATCTGGCATAATGGAATTTGGCAGGAGAGGAGGAGCTGAAGACCAGATTAGGTCCCAGCATAATGTCCTGGGTGCCTTCATAAGAGCCTTGCACTTTAAAGGAGAATTCTTTTCCTAAGAAAATGACACAAAAGCAGACACAGATTTGTTTTCTCATCAAAACTGGTAACAAAAATTCTTACAGAGTCTATTACAAGGCTGTTCTCATGTTTTGGATGTGCTGGGGTGTTTTAATTCTTACATTAAGCCAATTTCATTCATAATAGTAGCCCATCAGTTAAAAATAGCTGATGGAGAAATAACCTTACTTGATTTCTTCTCCCTTTTCTTCCTTTTCTTCTTCTCAACCACTTGAACTTCTAAGCAGCAGATTTTGCGAGACTGTAAGAGAGGCAAGCAGTAAAATATCTCATGGCAGGGAATTTTTCAAGATGACATTCTGTTTCCTAGTCTAAACGGGACACAGCCAGGGCAGAGCGAGAGTGCGGTGTGGGTGAACAGGGCTTGCAGAAGGAAGATGATAAGGACAAGTGAAGAACAGTACTTTCAGGATCCCAGAGATGTGAAGGACTGATTTAAACAAAATTGATGAGCAAGCAAGGATAATAAATGAGAAAATGTCAGGGATGGGAAGTCCCTGTGTAAAAAGCACAGTAATGAATACGAGAAATGACATGTGCATGGGATAGGATAAACCCTCTCACTTCAGCAATACAGGAATTTGGGAGGAATGATGTCTAAGGTAGAATTCACTGCTGCACAGATGTCTCAGACCTAAACCACTTGCATGTGCTTCCTTTGCAACAGCAAAGGGGTGCTGGGATGGGGGACCTCCATGCTGTTCCAGCCACAGCCTCTCTAGGGGTGCCATCCACAAGGATGTGCAAGGACATGTCATGATGAAGTGGGAAATGGCAATGTTTCAACACTGGCTTTCTCAGACAAGGGGTATGTTGTCCTGATGACAGTGAATTATGTGAAACAAGTGTGGCAACAGGACAAGGAAGATGATGAAATACAACACTCACCACTAGCACTCCATTAGTAATGATGGTTTCAGGGGGGCCTGAACTAGGAAACAGAAAGAAAGAATACATTTATAATAACTCATTAAAATTATGGTATAGTTCATGAGCTCCACCCTTCTCCTGAGTTTCCGCTTGCATATTTTTAGCTGCATATTGGTTTGAAAGAAAAGTCCCAGGAGACCTGTTGTACAAGTTTCCTCACTCTACTATGTCAAGGCACATTGTCATCCTACTGGCTCATCCAGTCCTGGAGCTCAGGAAAAAAAAAGCCAAAGGTGCTCTGAGGCCAAACTGTGTAGTGATTTTATGCTGAGTCCCAAGCTGAGGCCTTGGATAGTTTCATGAAATCCAATTTTTTAAAAATCACAGTTCATCGGATGACGGAACAATGAGGGCTCTGGATCGGAAACCCAGTGCATTATTCCACACTGTGCTTTGAAGGGGGGTGGGCCCTCTTGCTGATCTCAAACACAAATGCATAACAAACCAGCAAGATTCTGGTCTTAAATAATGTTCACTACATTAGACAAAGAAAAGGATTTAGGGTGTTCTCTGTTCTCCCTGTTTGCCTGAGGTTCATGGGAGGTCATCCTGGCATGCACCCATTTGTTGACACAGCTCATAGCGCAGATTCCTTGGGAATGATGCACTCTGGGCAATCAGAGTAGATTATTTCATGTCTCTGAATTGCTGTTTCTTTTTGCTCCAGGTTGTGTTTCATTTCATGCTTACTCACATATTATCCAAGGCAAATCCCACCTCCAACTCCTCTTGTCTCTGGAAAGTAAAAAAAGGAAGATGGTTTTGGTACTAGTTTACTGGCAGATCTCATAAAGCAAGTTCTCATTCTCACAATCGAGGTATGCACGCACTGTTTGTGACAGGCAGAGCATTTAAAGCAGAGGCACGCACCACCTCACATCTGTGTGTCTTGACCATCAAGATTCTTTACTGATAGGAAGCTTGTGGAAGGTTGTCACAGCAGCTTTTAACACAGAAATTGTTTGGCTTGCCTGCTTCTGCTGGGGGCTAAGGGACAGACCTAGGAGATGTTGTCTCATTCTGAGTCTGCCAGCAAAGAGAAGGGATCTGCTGAAGGGGAGAGCCAAAGCCTTCTGATGTCAGGACGAGAAATGGTAACATGCAAAGCAGTTGTGGAAGAGGAAAACCTCTTTGTCTGGCAACAAGTGGAGGGCTTTGGGACAGGCAAACGTAAATTTGACATTAAGGCCTGGTCTGTGAAGTGGTGAAAAAGAATATAATCCCCCGGGGAAAGAAAGCCCAGGCAAGAGGAAAACAAAAGTGGGGACAGAAGGGATGATGAACAGCAAAGTGAGATCATGCTGTAGGCTACTTAGTTGCTCAAATTACCCACTGAATTAAAGACACCAAAAAGTTAATAATATAGGACAAAAAAGTTTACAAAGGCTTGAAGAGTATGAGCTCTAACTGGTGTAGCTGTTCAAACACAATAAGAAAAGGCTTGGGTATGGCACCTGTAACCACTCAAAGTGATCAGCTGGGTTACAACTAGCCAAAGTTTCAATTTCACCATAGGTTAGTGGAAGTCCACGCACTGCCTTAGTACTTTGCAAGGAATGAAATTGTCAAATAAGGCATTTAAAGATAATGAACTGCAGTGTGGACCTTGGGTGTGTATCGATAATGTAAATCCTCAACTGAATGGTACACAACAGATGCACAAGAAACTGGAAGGGAACTGGAAAAGGAGAATGATAGGCAGAACATACTGGGAGGTGAGATGTACAACTTTCAGTCACCCTGGACATTCAAAAAAGGATTATTTCTTGCTGCCAAGCTGGGTGACATGACTTAGGCTTTATTTCAACACCCATGCCACAGTCCATAATTAGCAACTAGTATGGTTTGACATTTCAAAAAATTCTGATCACTGAGTTTTTGCTTCCTAATTTTTAGGCTAAGTAATAAGTTATAACAAAAGCATCAGGTACTGGCATGGACACCCTCCTCGACCCTTGATGGGGGCAGGCTCAGCAAAGCGACAATTTTGCCAAGACACTTGAGATTTGTGAGCCTGTGTGGCCAACACCAAACCCTTCAGTGTGCCTAGAGATCCAGGTGTGAAGAGGTTTCCCCATGTCAGAGAGAAAACCAACTTATTTTTATGTGGTTATGCAGCTGACACACAAGAACGAAAAAAAGGCAAAATTTTACAAATAACATTTTAGACAGAAAAGCTAACTAACACATTCTTGCCAAGCTATTCTGTTTCTTATTTCAGACCTCACCTGTGAATCACACTTGAAGTGCATGAAGACTTCCTCTCCCAGGGAAAGTTTTGCTATGTCGAAGTACACTGTGAAGAGGTGGTCATCCTGAGTAACCACGTCCTTATCATAGAGTCCCAGCTCCAGCACATTCTGGGAAAGGAAGGAAAGGAGTTTAGAATTGTGTCAGCTTTTTTTTTGAAGCAGGAGATCCAGGGGACAACTGTTTTAGTCAGCTGCTGTGAGAAGTGGGAGGACATAAAGAAAAGGAACAGGAAGGGAAGGAAATAAACTGCATGTTGGCACCAGCCTATGAGGTGGAATGAGAAGAAATCACAGACATTTCAAATGCCATATTCTACTAATGGCTGCAAGAGACAATCATCTTTCATGGCATGGAAAACCATCATGAGGATATGAGTTATTCCCACATCTTTCTGCATCTTTCCTTGCCTCTATGGAAAATTGCTTATGTCCCTTTGCAAAAGGATAAAACCTCTCAGTTGCTCCCTAGGTCAGTCACCAGAAAAGTCCCAGTTCAGTACCTTGACCTGACTCTGGATCCTGAAGTAGAAGGTTTCATTCCAGACTGGATCTTTGCAATTCTTGACAGCTTTAGTCTGAAATTTGTCATTTGAAGCAGTTGGCAGCCACAGACTCACATAGCAATCAGTAGGGCTCACTGTGTGTTAAAAACACAAACACATCTAAAATGAGCATTTGTTCTAGAAGAAAGAATGAATTGAGCAAAATGAAGTTTTCTTTTCAAAGAGAGACACTATGATACATATTGCATATTTGTTAAACATAAACATTACCATTTAGGTAGGAGGAACAGAGAAAAAAGAAGGGTGACATGACTCTTTAAATAAATGTGATGAGAAATACAATAAATACATTAAACACAAAGAGTTTTCACCTCCTTCTACGTCATCAAAAAATCAGTTCAGCCAAGGATAAAAAAAATCCAGGACAAATGCAGCAAGCATTAAGGAAACAATGTGATATCTTCTCTTTTATCCAAAGAGAACATTAAAAGAAAGCTTTCTGATTTCTGCAGAAGTAAAGATACAATCTTCTATTATGTTTTAGTTCCAGCCCAGCATAAGAGGAGCTACAAAATGTAACAACATCTGATGGGCTTTTATCTGGGAATGCTGGCACACAGAGAATTAGGGTATGGTAGTTTGGATTGCTTAGCATTGAGAAAGCTTTGAGTACCAGTTAAATTTGAGATAAGGCTACTCAGCTTTCAGTATTTACTCAATTAGTGCAACCATTTTGTGTTCTTTGCTACATAAGTATACTCCAGAGGAAAACACAGGCGATCTTTCCCCATTTTTTGCTTTCAACAGACTGCAGAGCTTTTACTGCTCCCTTTGGGGACACAGAGAAATGTGTGTGATAGGCACAGCTGTGACCTTATGGAGTTACCTCTGCACAGAACAAGGGCTGATGCAAAGAAGGGCAACACACTGTGTGTTCGTGGCTGGAACCAGCACACCAACAATAGAACTTTTTCCATTCATGGAACAAACCTGGAAAGCACCTTTTCTTGGAGCAGGACTAGCTATTAGCCCATGGAGGTGACAAGGACCATACGGAGCACTGCGGATACTTACAGACATCTGCCTGGTGGATATTTCTTGCTCTTATGACTCTTACAGTCAGTAAGTAACACAGAGAGGATTCTATCTGCAGGGAAAAAACAAACATACAAAAGACAGGAATGAATGCTAACGTTAGATAGCATATTTAGAAGACAGAAGTGATCGAGAGAGATAAATACCGAACTCAGGAACAATTTAGTTGAATTTTCCATGTGATCATGAATGGCCAATACATTTCTTTTCCTGCTAACATCTAAATCAAGTACTAGACGGAAATACTTCTTTTATTCTGTAGCATGATATGAAGATTTATCTTATTAGAGCATTTATTTGTTTCTTTTCTAAAATCTGACTGCACAAAGTGCTAAGATTCAGTCCCCTAATAAATGTTGGGAGAAGATTTATTTTTTAAATTCCCAAGGTAGAAAATGAAGAGATGCTTCAGACCTTTTTCAAGTGATAAAATTATTATTGTGGTGATTACCTTCTATCCAGTCATTACATATGTTTGGTCTCCTGGGTTATGGGATAGGCTTTTCTCATATTGCTGCTCTTTTAAATGTACAGTACTCTGCAGAGTTAAATGCTGACCTCTGATCCCAAACCAGATTTTAAGACCAGAGAAAGAGATTGCTGCTTTGCACTTCCACCACGTTGCTTACTATGGATGTGTATTTCATTTACAGGGATATGGCTATCCTCTGGAGCTGCACCTCTGACTTTCTTGTGAGAAGTTTTTCTCTAGTTTTGAAGTATGTTAACTCTCCACATCTCCAGCTTCTTTGCACTGTTTTGCATAAGAAGAGTAAACAATGTTTTACACCTGATAAGAAAGTATTTGTTATTTGTTCCCTTTGGCTTCCCTCTTTCATATTAGCCCATGTTTCTGACCTCATGCATGACGTCTTAGCCTCTCAAATTGCTGTTCTGATCTCATATTGGAGTCCAAACATGAGTTCATATCTCCTCTCCTGTTACCATGAAATAAACAAATAAATAACTTCCACATAACCTTTTATTTCTACCATCGTGGAGAGGAGGAGAAAGGCACAACGTGCTGGAATATAAATTGGCAGGAAACTTTTGCTCCAAAATACCTAAAAGGCACTTAGCACATGGCCATGGATAGGTAGAGACTCCACCTATACTGCAAAATGACTATGAAAGATCATTGCCAGCCCTGAAGTGGCATTAGCATGACACTGACCTCATTAAACCCACTGAGAAAGAAGATGTGTCACAGGTACTGCAGGAAAGGAGAGCAAGACTTTTATTTGGACTGTCTGAGCAGAACAATTTGGAATGTACTGTGTTAACAATATCATAAAAAGTGAAGTGCATCAGTGCTGAATGGAATATATGTCCAAGTGATGTCTCTCCAAATGTTTAACCTGAGTGCATCAACGCAGGCAACCAGGGCTAATGAACACATGTTGTTGAGACTGGAGGCAGTTAGCAAGTAGGCTAATGAAGAAACAGGTAAAATCAGCCTCTAGGTAACCAAAGTATCCTGTTAGAAGAAAAGGCACTAAGAACATTCGTGCTGTTCAGCTGCACCGCAGCTCACTGGATGTGCAAATCAAGGGTGTCAAACCACTGCAAAGGGTCCCAAGAGTAGCTGTGGATTAGACTACCAAGGGCACTTGAATGCATGTTTAAAACCCAACTCCTAAAGGCACAGAAATGAGGCAGGTACAGAAAGTGCTCAGTAATTACAGAACCAATAACTGATGCTGCCAGTGTCTGGCTTTGGTGAAGGCAATTCCTGGAAGGGCTTAACTCAGTTTCAAGGATCAGATTCCCTGAAGCCACCTTTGTGGTGATCCCAGTGTGCCAAGAAGGCAGTGCAGATTGAATAAAATACTCGGGCATGTGGAGGTACCCTGTCATAACCAAGGAGCCTTGGCTTAGACATCACAGAGTTATAAATAACAAATGACCAAAATCCTGTCAGCTTTGTGAGTTTTGCCTAAAAAATTTGGGTTGTTTGGTGTGTTCTTCTGAAACTGTCATGACCCCTGAAGTGTAGAGAGTTGTATTTCAGGGTCTATTTTATCATCTTTGGTTTTTCCATTCAGCTAATCGAGAAAAAGTTGGCTGTTCCTTAAGCTGTGGGCACAGCACCTGTGGCTCGAACAAAACAAGGAGGAACTTTTAATTACTACTAAAAGGCTTCAAACTAGAGAGAGGAAGGGTAAAAAACTTTTCTAGCACATCTAGTCCTCTCATTTCCTGGAGGAGAGATTTCATGTCTGAAGGCTACTGAGAATCTATTAGTTTCTACTAGATGCCAGAAGAGGGATTAATTCAGGAAATCAGGTGCCGAAAATCCACTTTTAAGATTCTGCCATACTATTGTGAAAATAAACTGCATAATTTTCCAGCTCTTGCTATCTACACTGGCAGTAAACTTGTCCTTGTGCTACAGCAAGACATGTAGAGAAAGTCTGTTGAAACCCAACCTTTTAAAGATATTAGTCTTGTTTAAACAGATTGTTCCTCATATGCCAAGGGCAGGAAACCACACTAGGAATTTAACATGAAGCAAGACTATGTAAGTGGAATGATCAAAATGATAAGCAGGACAGTGTTTCATGGAGGGAGCTGAATGGGTTACAGTAGCTAATTACATTGTTTGGCAGACGCTGAACCCTATCTGTTTTCACCCAGCCTCCACCCAGCAGGAAAGTCCCCTTTACAGTTTCTTTTTGAAATTTTCCTTTGCAGTACCTTTGTAAGAGAAGTCCTCTGTTTCCCATCAGGATTCAGCTGCATAGTTCCGTCTCCTTGTTGAGAGGTTTGAGAGATCAGGTCCTGGAACAAGAAGGGCCAATCTTATCCCTGGATAAACCATCATGTCTCTTAAAGGCAATCCTCCTTGGGAATTAAGAACTTCAGAGCCACAGGGACAGGGAGCCCATGGTCAGTGCTGGCTGCAGAGCCTCAGCAGGGCCTGGGGTTTCCTGTGATGCCTGCTGCCATTGCCTGGGCTGTGCTTGCCCCAGTAAGCCTGAGCAGAGGCGTAGCAGCCAGGTAAGGTCCACCCTTCATGACACATGGGGAGGGGAAGCAGCTCCTGGCCCTGGCTGTTAAAGGAACAGCAAACCTGTCTCCCATAAACACACCCTGTCATTAATCTTTAACCTTGAAGTACACCTCCATGTTATTTAGTACTTATTCTAAAGTTGCATATATCATTTCTCTGAAATTAATAAACCCCCTAAATATTCAAAATGCTCTCTTTGCAAATAAGCTCTTGCTCCCCCAGTAGTTTGCATTTTCTTCCTGTGGTTTATAATAATTTTTAAAGTTTTGATATTGAGGTCTTGAAGCCTTGATTTCCTTCATCCTGTATAGTCATTATAGTCAATGGTAGGTCAAGAAAGTAATATCATCTTTGCATTTCATGCAGCACAACCACTTAAGATCCAAGATGCCTTGCTTTGCTCTGCACCCTTCTTACCTGAGACAAAATGCCATCTTGGTCCATTGTGGTCGCACAGTCCAGTGTTATCTGTGGCAATGCAATCTCACATCTCCCAGCTTCCACAGACACCAATAGCTCAAAATGTCTCATATGCAGGTGAGCAACTATTTTATAAACTGACTCAGAGCCCCACCTCTTACTTAAAACCAGTTACTCCCCTCCCATTTTCTTATGGTAGGAAGCTGAATCCTGTGGTCAAATAAGTAGGAAAAAATACCTTTGCCTATATAGCAGGTGGAAGTATTGTGTTTGAGTCACTTTGCTCTATACTGGCCAACAGCAGCTTTATAACTAATAAATATTAGAGAAAGATGCCCTCTTACCTGAGCACTGAACTTTCAACTTAGCAAGACCTCAAAGCCTACAGAAATACATACTCTGTAATAAGATACAGCAACAGTATATAAATTGAATTTAGGTTAACTGTGACAGCAGATACAATAAAACAGCCAATGAGAAGAAAGAAAAAGAGACACACAACACTATCGCTCTCAGACTAATGGGGTTACTGCAATAAACAGTTTAAGGCTTTCTAAACCACATGCCCCTAAAACCCCAGGTCTAGGCATGCAAAGCAGCACACCCATATGGTGGTTTGTATCTACTCAGTCAAGGTCCAGCATGACTGGGTACGTCCTCAAGTCATTGTATTCCTTCCCTCTTCTTTCCTATGGCTTGTTATTATAATTTTTATGTTTAGATGTGGAGTCCTGAAACAATGACTTTCCTTAGCCTAGCTCCACCCCCATGAATGCATCATTGACCACCTCAGACTGACTCTGCCTGCAAACCAGTTGCATTTAAATGCCCATGTTGGACCCAATGAACCCTGCCAGCCAGATGCAAAACTCAGCCCTGACCTCATGCTGCCCTCCCCAAAGTACTTGGCACAACTGTGACAGCACTGCTGGGGCAGGACACCTGCCCCTGTCCACAGGCAGCTGACCCCTGTGCCATCAGAACTGGCACAGCTCATTGGAAGAGGAGTAGAAAAGGCAGCCAAAGACTGTTGCATCATCCACAGCTCATAACAGATCAAATTTTCTGGGGAAAGGGATTCCTTTGGCTTTCCTGCTTCCCCAGTACTTTGTCTATGAGCAAAAATGTGCTCATTCCCTGAGCATTCTTGAGCTTCCTGGTCAAACATTGCCACCAGCCAGCACAGGTCCCCTTTGAGCATTCTCATGCAAAATAGAATCAATAGTCATCACAGCTAACTTGGTAGAACAAATTTTTGCCATAGGCTACGGTATTTCATAATGCCATGAAGGGTTGTGTCTACACACATGGCATGTTTCTTCTGTGTGCCAGCTGCAATGATGTAGCTTGATGAAATGCATTTTTCATTAGGTCACAGAAAATTGGCAGCATTGGCTTCTGTCAGTCATGTTTAAAGACAGTGCTTTACCATGACATCTCCTTGGAGGGCAAAGCTGTAAACCAGACTGTCCACCAGGATGGGGCCTCTGAGGCTTTCACTCCCACAGTGTCAGTGGCCAAAAAACTCATTTTCATAAACAGCATTTGCAATCCACATCAGGGACAGCCCTTGCAGGAGGGAGGGACCATGGCTCACTCTGTACTCCTGCACTCTCTCTGAGACATTCCTTTATCCGTGATACCCACTGTAAGTATTTGGCATGCTCTTTGCAGAGATAAAAACAATTTTGTTTTCCAGGAACAAGGAACACACTGTGAACCTGAAGCATATTACTGAAATGCCTGAATATGTGGAGCAAGGCAGAATGTTCATTTTGCAAACAAGCCTTTATTGTCTGGTAGTGTATACACAAAATTTTTACATGTAAATAACATTTCTTCAGAACTGGAGGCGGCATGAGTTTATGGCAAAAAATCATGTTTTTCTTTTCACAACAGGGTTTTCAGGTGAAAATGGAGGCAATTCCCAGGATTATATGCAGAGCACATAGAATCATATTTCTGATCATGACTAGTGAAACTACCAACGAACAAACAAAAAAATATCAGCAGAAGTGCACGGTTGTTCAAAACCTAAACAGTTTCAAACATTAATATTTATGCTGTGATCCTTAGGCTTGCAACATTAGGCTACAGTTGCACAAAAATGCAAGTTTTGTTTTGATATAATAAATGACTGAAGTGTTGGAAAAGTCATTGTGAACCAATTTGTAAAGATAATTTGTCATCTCTCCTTGCTAAAATGAAAATCGTCAGAGCATCATTCTGTAAGAAGCCAAACATGTTATTTGGCTGTGAATGAAACCTGTTATTTTCGGGTTGGGTTCCCTGGGCTGACGAGGTAGGCAGTCTATTAAAAAGAAATTATGTTTCAAAACAAAGATGTTTTGTAAAATATTAACATGAAATGTTTCAACTTACCCAAGCATTTTCCCTGGTTTATTTTACTCCCACATTATAATATCTAGTTGACAGATTTTTTTCTGACTGAATACACTCTTTGTTCAAAATTTTCCCAGTTGTCTTTAGGATGTAAAACTTAAAGTGTGTTTTCAATTTGACTTGCTCCTGGAATGCAAAAGTTGTTATGGATTTATAAGTTTTACAGCTCACCCTCAGCACAGTTCAGAATTGTTAAAAAAATGCACTTTCAATAAAATGGAAAATGAAGGAAGTTTAAAACTGCAAGCCCAAACAAATGTAATTGGTGGTTTTGTGCTAGATCCCATGCATGGTCTGATGTTTTTAGATGGTCTTAGTTGTTGCAGACTACTGACTCGCTTCTGCTCAGTTTGTACAGGCAGAACTAAACAAATAAGAATTTTTGTTGATAGGCATATGACCTAAACTGGAGTAAGATAGCAAAGTTTCCATTGTCTATTGGAAGTAAAATATTTTCAAGTACTTTTTTTTTTTAATTTAAGAATGGTGTATTATTATGAGAAATAACAGGGAAAAAAAGACCAAGGGTGTTTTATTTTGGAAGTTTAAAATTAAAGTGTTGAGGTTTTATATACTGTCTCAGTACAAAGCAATTAAAACTGACATAAATTATCAGGGAATTTTGATGTGCCCAAATTACACCCTTTGCTTTAAAAAAATTTTTTTAGGTGTATAGTCTTATGCCACTTCCTCCTAAGTTGCTCCTTCCCATCACATATGATTCATTCACAGCCCAAGAGAACCCAGGATGTGGATGCGACTCATAGGGCTGGTTGTGTGCACACACTTGCCCCTCTTACATTTATAGCCTCGGTGGCTGCTCTTCGGGACACTTGTGAAACAAAGTTGACCCAGGGATCCAATACCAGCATCCAGTTGTATCTCAGGTTCTCTTTGTTTTCCAGGGCTGGTTGCACCTTTCCACAAAGCAGAATTGTGGGAGCAGAAGCATAAGAAGGCCATACTCCTTCTTATGGTCTGTAGGTATGTTGGCTGGGTTGTATAACTGTAGTACTGTAGTGGTAAAAAATTATTTTCCTTTATGTCATGTATTATAAGTTAGGCTAAAAATCATGCTATTCAAAAAATCTAACAAGTATCTTAGGCAAAGAGTATTCTAAAGACAACCTTAATTGACGGAACAAAACATATGTAAAAATTTCCCACACAATGTCTTTGCTTATAGAGACCACTTCTTGGGAATGGAAAAACCCCAGCAGGCCACTGCACCAGCTGGGGTAGTTTCTGTAGTGCAGAATGGCCAGTGTGTCCCTTCTGGGTCCTAGAGCATGAAAAACTCCTCTGAGAAGATAAGGGAAGTTGGACAGGTGATCAGCACATTTTCTGCCTTCTCCTTTGCATTGCTGTCTGCAAGGCCTGCATAATCATCTGAGAGTTGTTGAGGATGTTGTACTCGCTGAGGTTCAGCAGCTTGTGGTAGTTCTCATCGGTGTATCTGACCGAGAACATGCAGTACGGGGAAGAGCAGCTGGTCAAATCAAGTTGACCTCCCTCCATCTCTGAGCAACAGCGCTTGACACCTGGAGGGAAACAGTGGTTGCTGCTGTGACACGATGTTTATACCAATCAGTGTGAAACTGTCCACAAAAGCTCAAAGAGTAGGACTCTTCTCCTGAAGAAAACTCATAGGGTTTAAATGCACAATGCAGGTCATATATTGCCACCCTAGTCAAGAGAATATTGTGGGTCTGAAGTGAGGAGGGCACAAGGGAGAAGTGAGGGATGGCATTGTAATGTTCATCTACAGCTTACTCAGAAGCATCTGTCTCATCAAAGCCATGGATCAGGCAAGGACGTCAGCCTGAAAGGGCACTCCAAAAGCCACTGTCAATGCACTGCAGGTCTTACCCTGGGCAGCTGGAACTTCTATGAACCTCAGATGAGGAAGATTAATTGCTAGTAAGAGAATAGAATTTAAGTGAGAAAGGAACAATAGAAACGTGGAAACTGAGAGTTCCTGCGATGATGAATAAGGTGCAAGGTGCCTGCCAACAGGATCCATCTCTGCCTTTCTGTTTCTTATGTCACTCAAATTCCACAACAGCAGAATTTTGGACTTAACCTCCCTGCTACCAAGGAGCAGGTAGAGCAAATGCATCCTACTAACCTGCAGTAAAGAAGAGGAACACAAAGCAGGTGGCCTGGCAGAAAAAGAGTGACAGGCCCTGGACACAGCACAGTCAGTAAAATGATCCCTGGGCTGGTGCTGTACCAAAATGAGACACACTGATCTTAACATTGCAGGAGTTCAGCATGAAAGCCAGGTTCTTGCTTCCTCACCACTCGTATGTGACACTATGTTTCCTCAAGTGTAGAATTAAATACCCAGGCAATAGACAATATATGCAGGGGAAAATAATCTGAGAGAGCTAAACAGGAAAAATGCTTTTGCAATTACATAGGAACACTCCAAGTAACGAGTGGGAGAGAGGTGAAGGTAAACATCCAGAAAATATGGGCCGTGTCTGTTCTTTTAGGGCCACAAGGAAGACATGAGTGAACATAACAGCTTTGGTAGGGATGGGGAAAACAAGTTTAAGTAGCTAAAGCGCTCCCCCATGAACACAGCCAGCAAAGATGACCAGCAGCACAGAAGAAGGCTCTGTCTGAGTCAGAGGAGCAGAGGTGTCTTCTGTTTAATGCTTTGCCACTACTTGTAACTTACCAGGTGCTTTGTACTCTTGGAAGGTATCATTCACAAGGGGAAGAAAAATCACAATTGGGCATCCTGGCAAATCTGAATCTTGGAAGACGTAGCACTCCTTCAGATTTTTCTTATCTTCATCAGTCAAAGAAATTGTTGGGAATGGGATTTTCTGTTCTGAGTAGTATTTACATGCCTTATCTAGAGACTGGAGGATCACAAATATGGTCAGCACTGGAAATCAACTTCATTGTCTTAAGACCCCAAATTGTCCCCTACTATTAAGGTTTAGTGACTCAGATCCATAGGGTGAGTTGCTTGTTATCAAGAGTTACTCTACACATAATTACCACACATAGTAACCACAATGGTAAACACAAGGTGTAAACACAATTACAGAATTAAAGAATTCACCCAGGACACAGCTTTTGTTTAAAAATTGAAGAAATTTGCAGAACTTTAGGGTAAAGCATGAGTTTCAGCAAATGGAAGAGCCTGTGTTTAATATATTGTACAGAATTAAACAGAAAAGAAAACTATAGCAAGAAAATGTTTAAGGTATCTTATTATGTGCTTGGAAGCCACGAGATAAGAAAGTTAAGTTTGAATGTGCAATTACATCTCTGCCTGTGTAGGCATTATGACACAGTGTTAATTGAGACTGATATTCTACTGAGAAAGCCTGAAGTACAAGGCTATGCTATATCTTTTTCCTGTAATGTTTTATAAGATATCATGTCCTAATATGCAGTGTGTTATTTATTCTGCAGCATCTAATAGTGAACACTATCAAGTAGAAAAAGGTTTCAACTAAAGTACTTAAAACTGTAGCAGCCCTTCTTTATAAATTTTATCTAGACAATGAATGAAGCTGAAATAAAACTTCATTACATGTCTCATGCAACATACAGCTTATTAGCAGTAGCACAGCTGTTCTCATTCTCAAAATGTAATTCTGCAGGCCAAGATGCTTAAGAGTGAGTTTTCAACTAACCTCAGTTTCTGACATAAAAAGACCCAAACTTCTTTTCTGCCAGCCCTAACAGACAGCTAATTTACTTTATCTCCATGAAATGGGTTTTCTGCAGGAAGATGCTCATTTTACTTGTAGCGTCTTATTGTCAGCACAGAAATTATCTGCTGCTGATATCCACTTGACCCTTTTTATATTGTAACTTAAGTCACAAGAAATCACTTCCTCATCTTTATGAATATTCCTGTGCAGGGTCTGGAAGCCTGCTTGATTCAGCATAAAGTAGAAGAGGCTGCTCCCATCATTCTGGAAGAGACCATGCTGACAGCCCCCTGAATAATTCAACATATTCATAAATCAGCAAAAAGGAATGGCAGGAAGAAATAGGGACAATATTAATCACTACAGTGAAAAATGTAGGAGAAGGAGGATGTTATAAACTGAACAGCTGATAAAACCAGCAGTTCTGGATGCTACAGGCTGGGCATTTACAAATAAAAGGAGACACAACACATGGTAACAAGAACATCCTCACCGATGTATGTGATCCAGTAGTATAACTTAGATATATGATGACATCCACTTCCCTCTGTGGCCTTAAAAGTGGTGCACTGCTGGTATTGATGAAAAATCCAGCATCTATCATGCCCAGGTGATCAGGATTTTGCATTAGCTGGTTGGGACGTGAATCTAGCACAGTATCTAAAAGAAAAATATTTTTTTGAATAAGAATAGATCTGCAGGTATTTTGACTGGAAAAAGAAGTGTAAAGTGGAACTGACCATTCCAGAGGCCTGGTTTAATTTAATTGCCACACTGCTAGATCGTCAAACAGGTATGAGAAGGACTGCAAAACACCTAAGCTCCTGTTCTGAAAAATCTGTGCTGAGTTTGCAGGCAATATATTCCATTCCATTCCACACTTGTTAGTGTCAGTAAGCTACATCTAATAATTAACCTAAATCTGCCTTGCTTCATTTCAGTCATTGTTTCATCTTCTCATTGTCATTAATTTGGAAAATGAAATATTTTCAATCCTTTATACATTCAGAATTATGCCTCCCACTCAGTCCCCATTTCTTTGGACTAGAAAGCCCCATTAAGCCTCCCATGTTGACTCTGCTCTCTGCCACTTTAAATTTGGTTCTGTCATCTTCAAGTCTACCCTCTCAGTCTGGACTGCAGAGGTCTCAGCTGAAGCAAATGAATACAAACATTAGGTCTTAAATACTTGGCAACACCAAAGTCGTTAGTGTGTTCTCTGCGTTCAGAAAATAAATGTTCTCTCAGGAGAACTTTTATCCCCTGCCAAGCCCACCAGGCTTCTTTCCTAAATTCCCCACCTCAAAACTACCTGAAAATTATGCCAGTTAAATATTAGTTGCCATCACCTTTCCACCGACAGAAGTGGTCATTCTCCATGTAGTTGTTGTGCAGCTGGTAGCCCTTGAGGAAATTGTGGTGCTGGGCGACAGAGAAGCGGTCGGTGAGTGCTCCCCGAAGGGCGCTGGACAGGGGGCCAGGGGGGGTGTACATGCGGGTCCTCAGCTCGTGGGGTCTTGTGGGCAACACCGGGTCTTCATCTAGAGGAGGGGAGAAAAAGTGGTGAACTGAAGTGCTTGTTAAGTAATATTCCCTGTTGTTTGCCCTGGCGCAAAGGAGTTCTCAGGCTATTCTTGGATGATTCACTAAACACAAACTCTTCGGAAGGAAAGGAATGGCTGCTGAACAAACCTCTGCTGATGGTCTTAAGCTTTGGCCTGAAGACAGTTCATCAGAAGCAATCTTTAGTCTTGGAAAAAGGACACCTAAAGGAAATCGAGTCATTCAGAAAATGCTCAGTCAGAAGTTAACTATCCTGGCAGGAAGATAGCATGAAACAGAAGCCAGCATGGAGAAAAGGGGGCTGATGAATATGCTACCGCTTAGTCAGATGGGCAACAACAGCAACCACGGGGTCTATTGCAACAGTGACAGCTGCTACCCAATATCACTACATGAGCATATACTTAATCACCTAGGAAAATCTGGGTCATACATTCATATTCAGAAACTAGGGGTAGTTTAGGGGGTGGGTAAGTGGCATGTGGGTGAAAAGCAGAAATTGCACAAGGTGTGGTTTCTAGAAATGACAATCTGCTTTGCCAGCCCAAGAGGGTGAGAGCACAGCAGGAGAGACTTGGTGGTTTCCATGATTGCACAGATGTATTTCTGTATTTTTCAGGATGTCTGTAATTATAGTTACTATAATATTAAGTGATTTAGCAATAAAATAATGGTTTCTGTATTGCTTCAGAAAATATCTTCTGGCCCTCATTTATCTTTGTGTCAGTATGAATCCAATGCAGTAATTACTGTACTGAGGAATAAAATAAAAACCCAGGAAATGTTGATTAACCAATTGATATTAAGGTTTATTCTCTGCATGGGCAGCAAAAATTACCGTATTCTCTGCCATTGGTTCTTGGTTCTGTATGGCTAAGTGAGAATGGTAATGCCAAAACATTTCCTGAGAAATGTCTGACCCCTCTAAAATGTCCTATGAAGGAACCAGTAGAGCCTTAGTGAGTGTTGTAATTACAGCAGCCTTTCCCTGATTATTCTCTTCCTCTTAGTCCATACAGTGTGAGGGGAAGTTGTTAACTCTTAGTAAGATCCTATGATGCCAGCTTCAGCAAAGCTGACAAGATGATGCCAAAAGCCATACAGGAAAATAAATGACCATAAATGAAAGGCTTAATAATTTCTCACCAACTTCTTCTATTCTGTCTTGTGTCCATCTCTTCCAGAAGTCCTCTGAACTGTGGGACAGTCCCCATATTTGTAACAGGTTCACAGAAAATATACTGCTCCACATACCTGTAAAAGGAATTAGTGAACACATGGACACATTTTAACAAGAAAATGCCCCTTTTCTTCTATTTTGACCTCCTGGCTTAATTTTTTAATGGGCTTAATGAAAATATTTCTAAACTTCCATTCTGTTAAATTCCTCTTAACTTTCTATGTCACTGTTTCAGGTCATGCTACCATCAGCTTTACTACATGGCTCTGCCACATTTGGTAAAGAAAGAAACGAATGTGAGACAAGTACAGGAGAAAAAAGACCCACTCGATAAAGAGGCAAAATCAGATAAAACATACATCACAAATACTTCCTTTACATCCCCATCTTCCTTTCTCCATCTTATCTTTTTTTGCACTTACTCTGATCAGTAACTCTTTCAAACACCCTGAATTGTTTCACAAGGGGATGAACTGCCTTTTCAGATGTTTGGTGTGTAAGACAAGATCTCACACCACAGCTTGTAAAGGCTTATACAATGCAGCTGGCTCCAGCTCTGCTGTGCACTCTTTTCTCCATCCAGGATTGCCCCTCTCTGCCTCCCTTCAGGGGCACTGGTGGCCTTGTTGACAAAATAGAGTGCCACCATTTCACCAGTCAGTGTAAATTTAAATCTATCACAATTGGACTTAAGTTGGAGCTCAGAGAGGAATCAGAAGAATAACCAAAGAAGTGGGAGCTATTACTTACAATGAAAGAATTAAGAAGCCTCATCTATTTCATCTCTAAGACACAGACAACTCACCTACAGAGACAGTGACAAGAAACTGAAAAAATACGCAGGTTTTTTTACTGTATTCTTTTGGATAAACTACCACTCCCATTTCCCAGTAGGTAGTGTTCAGTATGTTAGGACAAAACTATCTACCCACTGGTTAATAGCATTACACCCCTCCAAAGTGCCTCTGTGCCAGGACGAGGGTATACATCACCTTGAAGGTAGCAGATGCGGGATTCGGGGAGCTTTTTTAACAAGCGGCCCATGAAGAACTCACTCCCGAAATGCTCCGTGCGAACGAACGCGCCGTACTTCAGAAGCCCCACCTCGTAGGGAGTGAACTCCACCCACTCTGCAATACAGCCACAACGAGACACTTAGAGGGCTTCTGGATGGGTGTGGGGAGAGGGGAAGCTCAGGTATACATTGGTCTGAGTTATGTTTAATATGTCGCCTTTGAAAAGCCTCATTCATAACTTAAGACCAATTATACTCTATGTGGTACTATTGGAGACAGAACTAGTTCTTGACTTTCTTGGATATCCTCTCCAAGGATAGTGGAGTGCAGTTGTTGATATAACTGCAGTGTGAGTGAAAACTGGGACTATAATGTAATGGACCATAATTTCTTTTTCATTCAGAAATTGCTCATTTTCTTGCCTCAACAATAAAAAATTTTCCTTTCCCCCTTCTCCTTCATCTGATTCTCCACAGAATCAAAAATCCCAAACAAACAAAACAATGAGAAAAACAACAGATTCAGTTCGGAGACTGGAAAGTGGGGAGCCTTCCCAAACTGTACCATAACTAAGTGGTCATTCTTCATATTGAAACAATACCTGGCCATTGAGAAAAAGCAATTCTCAGATACTTCCAGTACTTCTCATTCTAGGCGGATATGATAATACTTCAAAAATGGCCTTTCTGGCAGAATTTCTACTGCATATGTCTAGACAGTGAACTGCTGCTCCCCAAAACCCTTCTATTAAAATTGTAAGGCATGGAGGTGATGGTTATTTCTCCGAAAAGCGACTAACACATGAGGACTGTGTTCTCCAAGTGCTACTAAGAAGAAAAGAGTGATGACAGGAATTCAGCTGCCAATTCCAGCCTCAAAGGATCTGATACAACATCCTTACCTTTGAAATCATTGGTGCTGTAACTGTCCCGGACACAGACTGACACATAGATGGGCAGTGGGTTCTGGCCATCACACAGTGCTTCTTGCTGCTCTGAAAGCTTGTGGGGGTCTTTCTGGTTTTGCAGAACAAGCGTTATGTGGGAGGAAACAACACATGGTGAATTCACTGGCCCCAGTGCTGGAGGAGCCGGGTGGCTCCACCCCCAGCACACAGGACATACCCAGGCAGCTCCACCACATGGAACACTGCAGGTGCTCCACCAACCAGCACAGACCAGGCTACCAGGCTCCAGCCTGGCTTTGAGCATGGATTCACAAAAAGAGGAGGAGAGAGAACTATTTCTGCACACGTCTATACTTCCTAGGAAAGTATTGTCCTGACAAGTAGGAAGAGGGGTTGGCTGCTCCTTAGACTGAAGAGTGTAGTGAGCCATCTTTGCTCTCCTGAACCTGAAGGAAGCCCTTGAGCCTGTTGATACTTAATTTCCTTTCCTACCACACAACAGCTATCATAGTCCAGCCTTGAAAGGGGACTGAAACTTGGCAGCAAATAATTTGCACCCCACCCACTTTTTCTTTTCTGAAAAGGGATATTGTGATTGAACAGATTTATAAAAAACCATTAAATCTCATGAACTACTGAAAAATTTAAGAGCAGCTAGTTCTTAGGAAAATTAGGGAGAGTTAATAGTTACATAGCAATAGTCAGCACTGCTCAAAGGGGAAAATGTTTGGTTAAATTGTGAGGGAGACATCATCTATCTGAGATTAAACAAGAGGCATCTGTTTAGCTCACACCTTTGTTTAACACCTAGTATTCCTCTCTGTATGCATTTATGTTCTGTTTACATATACATAACACTATGTATTTATATAAAAATAATCCCTAAAGAATGGTTGACCAACTGTAGCATTTCCACCCCCACTGGAGGACACTTCTGCTCAATCTTCAACCACTCACCCTTTCCCACTTTCCAAGTGCCAAAGCACACATCCTGGAACTGTGATCCAAATGGGGAGAAAAGGAAGTGGACTGCTGTACTGTAGGGTTAGAAACCTCTTCAAGTAACAGAAAGGCAAATTTGTAATTACTTATAAAAATTAGCATCACTTGAACCATGTGAGTAGTGCTTCTGAGAGAAAGTTAAATATGCACTTGCCTTCAGTGTACATGCAGATTAAGTTACCTGCCAGTAGATGCAATTCACTGAGCATTCTAGCTGTTTCAGAGTTGCTTGAGATAGTTTTCACACTGTTGAGATTACTCTGCTTTGCATTTTGAATTTGTTTTGCATGCGTAATTTGCATCTCAGATGCACTTCCCAAGATTGCCTTCACTTCCATTTTAAATAGCAGCCAGAGCTCAAATGGCTGCATCCACAACCTTATATATTAGCAAATAGGATGCATTTCTCTCTAGGCAAACTATTAAAGGAGTTTTAAAAATCTGGTATTTTGTTAACACAGAGAATTCCCCTCTGTTTGGAGGTACATTCTCCGAAAAGATGGACTAGTTTCCCCTCCATCCACTAAGGAAAAAACACATGGTTCTTTAAGAAAGGGAGTATACATCATACCCCATCATTCAGTAAGTACTCAATCATGAGACCCCAAAGATCTATAAATGATGTTCTGTATCCCTCTTCTTTCCGCTGGCAGAGCTGCTTGTTGTAGTACTTCATGCGATCCATAGAGAAACAGCCCATCTTGCATTTTGTTGCCTGTTTCTGGGCTTCACCAATATGTGAGTCCAGGTCCTTCTGTGACCAGTAGGCATCTCTGTATAAGTTGGCCATGGTCCTGGAGAAAGACAGCAAAAGTTGAAAGGAGCAAGAAAAGACTGGAAATTTTGTGCTTTCGGAACAGAGGTTTATGATTATGCATTTCCTTCTGCTCACACATACCCCGGGTTAGCCACTCCATTCAGCAGAATGAACACTCTAGAGTTTCTATGACTGTTTTTAAAGATGGCCCTGAAGAATGAAGTGGGGTTTTTGTTCTTGACCTTTTTTTTTTAAAGCAGAACTGGCAGAAGCTTAAGGGATCAAACTGCCAGATGTTAAAATAGGTACATTTGTGAAGCACAAATTAGGCAGAAAATTATAACAAATTTTCCTTGCTTGTTTTTCGGAACCTTAAATTCATTTATATCAGATGCTGTCTCTTGGCTTTGATTAACTTAGTGTTAATCTTATGATATCACTATGCTTTGTTTTAACATCATCCTCTATTTGACCAACATCCTTTACATGGGACAATCAAGACATTAGGCAGCCATAGGACCTGTGAGCAGGGAATAACACTGGCCAGGGAACCACAAAACTGGCAGTTTGAAGGGGTAAGTGTTCACTATCCAGCAGTTTTTTCCAGTTAGAAGTCACAGCCAGTCTGAGAAGTTAATGGGAACCACAACAGCTGGGACATCAATGGAGAAAGGAAGAGGCATGATGCTATGGGCATCCACAGTTATATCCACAGAAACTACTTACCCAGAAAGCATCTTGATGAGTGTAATTGTCATATATACAGTTAACTGCTGCACATGTGAAGTTGATAGGCGCAGTAAAGAATTGCTTATAGAAAAAGTGTGCACCAAGTCAAGCTAATATTTAATGGCCTGTTACTGAGAAACTTGTTTATACGATGTCTGAAGAAAATCTCCCAATCCGGTCTGCTTTTGGAAGCTACTCTCTGCAGCAGCATGACCCTTTAAAAGGCCTGGTCAGGCCTCCTGCTCGAGGTGGCTTACCATGTGGTGCCGGACAGCCCGCTGATGTATGTTATACAGTCCAGGAGATTTAACTTCTTGAGTCCCATGAGGCTGCCATACAATCCTGTCATTGACTTCAGTCCTCCACCTGTTGTGATGATAGCCACAACAGGGACCTGTTGGGGAGGGAGGATGAGACATTCACACTCACAGCATTCAACACTGCACCCCAAACTGCAGTGGGGTCTGGTCACCACAGCCAGCCCAGGCCCTGATCTCAGAGCCCAGGTCCCTTTTCAGAAGGAAAGACTCCAAAACCAAGCAACAAGCAACAACTGCTGCTGCCACTTATCTCCCTTTGGATAAACATGGGTTCAGAGATTGAGCCAAACTTGGGTTGTTGCCCATCTCTTGGGCAAATATGGGCACAGATGAATAAGAAGAAACCTTCTATGGAAACCACTATGTATTTTCTCTACATCTCTCACTTCACCACTCTTCTTATTTCACATGCTGACTATTAATGTATGAAAATCTGCATGATAATCCCATGAAGAAATAAACTCACAGCCAATGTTTTTAAGCTACCCTCAGTTTTTCTTCTGTATCTTGAAGTTATTTTAAAATAAATTATATTTATTTTAAGGAATTTCAAAACTGCAAGGAACAGAAGCTTTAAGAAGCACTCAGAGATGTTTGTCCTAAACTCTCACAAAGTGGTGAAATTGGAACAAGGGAAAAAATCATTGCTGTGTAATGTATTCAGTATTTCTGAACCAAACCAGTTATAGTTCAGAATGGCAGGAATGAACACACCTCAACTATGACAAATTCCAAATTGATAGTAATGGAGCACGATGACTGCAACCAGTGTTTTCAATAAAAAGCCTTGCCAGCAGAAGCAAATGTACTTAAGACACATGGACAAGCTTGTACCTGCACAGCAGATATATGTGACCTGTTTTGCTGACCACTCATTTACAGGAGTACATGAAAGCACAAGAGATTCAAGTTCTATCAGATTCAAGTTCTATCCCCTCAGCACACACATACTTCTTGATCCTGCAGATCGTGTGGCAGGTGAAAAACATTTTTGAGAGCACTTGCTACATATCTCTTTCTTTTCCCCAGGAAAGCCATCTCTTCAGAACATAAGTTAAACCCAAAGCGCATGTCCAGGTCTTGGTGGCATGAACAATTACTAAGATAAAAACAGACACATAAATTAAATATTAACACACTCATATCAATAGGACTTTAATAAAATATAATCTACGGCGCCCTTCCCTTCAAACAGGATGATACAATATGACAGGAGCAAGAAAGAATAATTTTACTATTTTTAAAAGTAAGAAAATTATGTTAATTAGTAAGACTAACTAGTGAAATTATGCCCAATTATTGCTGATTGGAAGAAACAATGTACAGTATTTACAAGTAAAACAAAATATTTGAATAAATATTCTACAGCTAAAAGACTGCCAAGTTTAGAAAATCCGTGCAAATGGTCAAAAGTGAAAGCATAGATTCCTATTTCACAGGTTATTTTTCCGTTCGAAATCTAAAATAACACCTGATTTTCAAAGGCTGGCATTTTCAACGTGGAGGAAAAGTCTCCTTTGGAGGGGCCGTAGTGGGAGCGCATCCCCCTCTAGCGGTGCGCGCCGCTGGGGAGGTGGCCAAGGCACCTCGGGGACACCCAGCCCCGGACGGGCCGAGATGGGTCACCGCCACGATTCCACCCCTGCTGCTCCGCTGTCTACACTCGCACAGGCTGTTTCACGGAAGTTCTATTCCACATCAGCCTTGACTCAGAAACTGTAAGACACAGCTTCTCCCAGAGGAAGATTTCATTGGTGTCTATTTTGAAATTGAGTCATTCCCTAAGACCCCACGGTTGTAGTTTATTTCCCTGGGCATTTGTGCTCTTCTGCTCACTAATCTCCCTCCTGGTTCCTCCTGCCCTGCTCCTGCGGGACATCAATAGGCAAGAGATGGGCATGGTCAGGTCAGAGCTACCTGGCCAGGCCTTGTCAAACCACAGGGGTTTGCTTTTTGTTCCAGTGACAGAATCTCTCTCTTCTACTGGGGCCATAATTTCAAGGAAAATAGTAAAGAAATGTAATTATGGGCTTTCTCAACTCCAGATTTGGATAAAATCAGCCAAATTATTACAACCTTATTTGTAAATGAAGACACACAATGGTAGTTGAGTTACGTGGAGCTGCAAAAGCCAGTTTCCATTGAAAATCAAGATACAAACAAACTGTTTCTAAAGTTCTCTGAAAGTAAAATAAATAAGCAGGAGGTGTTTTTCCTGTTGTGGAATAACACTGATTTTCCTGTTATCATTGACCACTTGCTGTTTTGAAATGAATGACAGAAAACTCTGTTTGAATTCAAAATTATTTTTTTCCTGTTATTGGTTAGTCAGGCACACACACAAAAATACCAGTTTGCCCAGTTCTGTGTGCTCCATACTTCAGGTTATCCATAGCAATATCTCCTTGTTCACTGATGAGTACTGATGAGCCTGACTATGGATGTCAAACCAGAAGCCAATTTGTTTACCTTAGTTTCTACTCAATATATAGTACAAGAATACAAGGTTTATCACCACTGAATACTGACAGTAAAGCAAAAAATAATTCTTAATTTCTGATTAAATTAAATGTTTACTTCTGACTACTCTTTTTTTGTTGTTAGCTGGCTTTGTTCCTTTCGTGAATTTCAGAGCTGACATTGACCAAAAAAAATATTCTGTAGTCAGAACAAGAGGGATAATGCTGAAATAAACACGTTTAGTTTAATGTTTTATCAATATTTACTGATTAAAGCCAAATCTTCCCAAGGCTAATTATGTATTATACATTGTGCATGTACTTTATGTTTTATTGTAAGCACATTCTAGTTTTCAGACTGAGAATGCTTGCTTGTGTCATTTCCATGTGGCTAAAACAATCGCAAAATCAATTAACCAAGCCTTAAGGAATAGAAGAAAACGTCTTACCAAGGTTTTGCTGTTACATTCAAATCAAATCTTTTCTCCTGGAAAACAAGAATGTGTAATTTTTAAATTTTAAATTTTCTATTTTTCTTCTCTGTTTTGGGGTCAGAGACTGATTTATACCCCAGCAAGGTCTGGCAATCACATATTTAAATGTCTGAGATCTCAGCATATATTTCCAAAAGCATGCACTTATCCTCAATGGTACATCCCTTCCTACAGATCCTAAATCCTTCCAAGCTGCAGAAACCATTAAGCATCCTGGTATAAGAGGTTTCTGAGACTAATGCAGTAGATCCCATTTCCTATGCTACCCAAAAACTTTCTGCAGCATCCTGAATTACCAATTTTTGTGTGTTTTCCATTATTTATGCTCTAGTACACAGCACATCATTGATATCCTGGCCAGAGTTTCACAGTGAAAATACTGCAAAGTCTGCATTTGCTTCTGCCAATACTTTATCCTTTCTTAAAAATCATTATTTCAATCTTCATATTAAGTGACAAAATGTCATTTGTTCTGAGAGGGTGTTATAATGGTCCTTTTAAAGCAATATTCTCATTATATTATTTAAAATACATACTCTATGACTAATATTTTCAGCTTATTTCAATATTTTGTTCTCTTAAGTATATGGTTGACTACGTTTATTGATGTTTTCCTATTTTGTGCCCAAGGAGCAGCTTTCAATTTGGACCCTAAGGAAAGGAGGAGTCAGTGAGTCTGCGTAAACAGGCAGAGCTGTTCTGAAGGAAGTATGATATTTTCTTACATCCTTATAGGTCTCTGTATCCACTACTGGCACATAATGGAGAGTAATACAGGGATAACCTGCTTCTGTGAAGAAAACATCTGGAGAAATAAAGCTCATGTTTTCTCAAAATCTAATAAAAAATCAGAATGTTTCTGACCCTCTAAGCGGCCGTCTAGGACAACATTATGAGGAATGGTTTCCATTTGAGTGACCTTTTATTCCCCACAGCTGGAAGTGATGCTTACCTCTGCAATGGTCATTTTCCTTCCCATGGGCAGCGAGTTCAGCATCACGACTGGGGAGCCCGTCTCCGTACTGTACCTACAGGACCACTGGGAAAACAACATGCTTTAGGACAAAACCAGTAATGGTTTTACCCTCTCTCCTTCCTCCCACTTTCTCGAGAGACACTCAAAATCCCTCCAACATACAGGGTGGTAGCGCCTCTTCTTTGGCAGCATGACATCCAGCGTTGGCTCTGCATACTTGATGTAGTGGAACTCTGTGGGACACGACGGGCTGACAACTCCATTGGGCCCCAGCACAATATCCTGTGTCCCCTCAAAGGAGCCCTTCACAGTGAGGGAAAGCTCCTTCTCTAAAGTAGCAAAACACAGACCATGAGAAATGTTAATACGATCAACCAGAAAAATGTGCTGGCTTGATTTAAAGTGGAGTGCAGGTAACACAGCTTTGCCCAGTGGGAAGTGCTGGTACCGAAGGGAAAGGAGCAAAGCGGATGCTCTTTTGATAGACAGGGGACTCTGAATATTCCTGCTGTGATACAAAACTAGGATTTCAACTTCATTGTGCATTTAATAGGCCTTATTAACATATATCTAGATGAGGTCATTGGAGTCTGTAACAACCTAATGAGTTTACCTGACATTAACTTTACTGAATGCTGTAAGCACTATTTATTACACTAACACATTGTATGGAAGGGACATCTTCTCATCAGTATCCAACTACCGGTAAATAGACAACAAAGCAATAACCTTACTTGATTTTTGCTTTGTCTTCTCTGCCACTTCAACTTCCAAGCAGCAAAGTTCACGACACTGTGAAAGACAGATTGTAGGAATTTGTGAGAAAGATCACCACATCTCATCCTCATTATAGGGAGCTCTGGACCCCTCGGCTTGGAGCCACTTGGAGTTCTGGATTCCCTGGCATCTCTGGGCTTTTTCCTGTTAGCCACTGACTAAAGAAAAGGAAAAACTTGGAGGGACTTGTAGGTACCCCACGTGTGACAATGACATAAGATTTGGTGCAGTGAGAGGCATATACAAAGGAAGAAAATCAATCTTGTCATTTTCAGGATAGTAGCATAAATACAAAGGGTTAAACTAGGAGACATAAATAAAGATATGTTGCTGAGAAGAGTCAGTAGTAGGAATGGTTTTCTGAAGAAGCATTGCTATTAGCCTTTTGGAGGTGGATTTTATTTTATGGCACTCACTCCTTTTACACATAATGTATTTTCGATAAAAAAGTATTTCATGCAGAACTTACCCACAGAGCATGGCTCATCTCCAAGGGGAGGAAAGGGTTAGGTAGATTATCACTAAGTGGCTTCACAGTCTTTTTATCAGTGTGTTCTGTTAACGTTTTTTGAAGTACTGGTACAAGAAGAAAATTGTGGTTTTGTGTGTGTGTGTGTTGTGTGGTCAAGTATAGGACAAACAGGAAATAGGGACGTGTAGGACAAATGGGACATTTCCAATGAGCAGGTAAGAAAAATATCCCATTCTGAAAATATCTAAATAGGAAAGAGGAAAGAAAGAGAAAGAACTGGCCTACTGGCTTCTCTAATCCCACCCTCCCTTTCCCTTTACATTAAGTAATCACTTAAAGAAAATATCTTGGGAAAGAAACATACCACCAGCACTCCATTGGTAGCAATCATTTCATGAGGACCAGATCTGGGAAACAAAATGAAAAACATGGATTTTTTTTTTTAGTTAAACAAATCCCATTCATCCTTACCCAGGATGTTGCCCTTTTATCCCGCTTAAAAAAGCAACAGTCTGAGGGACCCCAGCAGGAACACATCAAGCTCCTTTCCTTGCTTGCTTGGGCCGAGCGCTGCTCTGAGGGGCCTTATCTTTGTACCAAAGCTGAGCAATATGTATCACAGCTATTTTTTTACAGTGCAATCTCATGATCATCTAAAATGGATCCTGCTGTTAGGCAGCCAAATTCTTCTCACTGTAACACATAAAATAAATGTATTGAAGCGGTAACATGCTGATAAACCAGCATATCCTTGTTGGGAAGCCAGTTATATGTATTTGCTGGCATGCAAATATCCTGAGTTGGAAGGGACCCATGAGGATCACCAAGTCCAACTCCGGTACAGGACAACCCCAAGAGTCACACCATGTGCTTGAGAGCACTGTCCAAATGCTTCTTCAACTCTAGCAGGCTTGGGACTGCGACCACTTCCCTGGGGAGCCTGTTTCAAAGTGATACAGGGCAGTGGGTACCAATTACATGAGAGAAAAAAAAAAAAGCTTTCCAGATCATTCAGGTGAAGTCAGGAGATGGTGTGGAGTGACTTGACTTCTGGCCTTGGCTCCCTACTAGCTCAAGAGCTGACCTTGGGCTGGTCACTTTATTTCTGCCATGCCTTAGTTACCTTGTGGCAACACAGAGATATAAAAATGGTGATTCATGGATGGCAGCATGGCTGTGCTGGAGAGAGCCTTATAGTCTTACAAGAGTTTCCATCCCATTGTGATTGTGCCAGGCAGAAAGAAAACACAATTACTAGGATCCAAACAGTACTGCAAGGGAAAACTGAAGGAATTGGAGATACACTGGACACCTAACCAGGTATTTTTCAACACTAAAAGTGCATCCAATACACAACCTGAAACAGGCAAGGAAAGGAAAGGAATGCTCACACACTTGGAAAGCCTTCTGGAATGTCCCCGGGTAGATAAATCACAGAATCATAGAATAGGTTGGGTTGGAAGGGACCTTAAAGATCATCTAGTTCGAAGTCCCTGCCATGGGCAGGGACACCTCTCACTGGACCAGGTTGTTCTAAGCTCCATCCTGCATGACTTTGAACACTTCCAGGGATGAGGCATCCACAGCTCTCTGTGTAACTGGTAGATGTATCTTTGGGAGCAGCTAAGCTACAGAACAAGCTAATAAGTCAGGTGTTGGAGACTGCAGCAATGATGTAGGAGAAGGCTGGCACTTTTTAACACAAATGCCACAAAGGATGACGTCTAACACTGGGTGGTTTTTTATCATTAATGATTTTTGCATTTTTAAAATAGTCTCTGTATCACTTACGCGACCTCCAATTTGAATTCAACCTCTAGCTCCTCCTTGGCCTGAAAGCAAGAATAAGATATTAAATGAAGTAGCTACATAATGCTTTGTTCCTTGTCTAAATTCAAGTCCCTGTTAGGCAATATTGAAGTTATTGATTGCAATGAGTAGCTGGTGATAAATATTTCAAGGTGAGTGGTCTGAATCAACATTTCAGCCAGATGATTAAATTATTCCTTCCTCATCTCCTTCTGTCTTCAAGATATCATCAAAACAACCTATACTTCTATTTCTTAGTGTGAAGCTGCTGCAGAAACACAATTTGCAACTTCCTTTGTTTTCTGAATTCCACACTTTTCTCCCAACTATTTCCAGCACTGTCCTGCCATGACTTACTGTACTGGCTATTATCTTAGAAATTAAACATACTTTACACCCATTACTTTACCGTAATAAACAGAGGACAGAATAAGTGAGTGATTCAGAACTGGTGTTATGCAACCCCAACTAAGGCAGTGTTGATCTGTACAAGCTGGTTGTAAATGACCTAGTTTGGATACCAGAATCTGTCCCTGGTAGCAAGAAGTTGTATATGAGATATTTTGCTGGTGTCATCCTTAGATCTCAAAGAGAATCAAGATTATTTTCCCCATTTTATAGATGGGAAATTGAGTGAATCATCTTCCATTCATAGTGGGATACACAGAGGGACAACTTCATCTTTGCCTTTTGGGGTGAAAGCAGACACAAGCAAAGTGGTAGGGGATTATGAACTATGGGAATTATTCATGTTATGAATTACATGGGGGAAAAATGTACAGATTATTCACCCTGCAACAGCTGGATGGCCGTGGTGTTGCTCAGAGGTAGCTTGCAGCTAGAGCCCTCCTGTACCTACTACAATGTTTCAGTACTATGGTCTTTATTAATTCGTAAAATATTGGAAAGAGGGGTTCAGACTATCAAATTCAGATTTTTTACCCCATTTTTGTGCTCATAATTTGAATGGCAATTCATGTACTCATTATTGGGATAAGTAATCCATGGCAGGTTCAGAAAGATTTTGAAAGTGTTCTATAACTCTCCACTGGTTTCCTAGTTGCTTTTGCTGCTTAGTTGCTCTCACATTTGGGCTAGGCTTGAAGTACAGGATCACTGTTCTGTCAAGCGGAAGTTTAGCAGTATCAAAGAGTGCACAGAGGAGATGGTCATCTGGAGTAGCAAAATCCTCATCATAAACTGTGAGCTCCAGCACGTTCTGTAAAAAGAAGGAGAAGAATTTTTTTATAGTTTCTCAGGCTGGACATCATTAGCTCCAGGCAAAAAGTATTGCTGGGGATGTGCTTGAGAAGAAAAGCTGAGAAATTAAAGACTGTCCCCCTTAGAAAAACATACTTGAACTGCATATTCATTCTTGCCTAGTTAATTTTAGTTGCTGTAAAAAAATACATTGGCTATACCTATACAACAGCTTAGGTAACTCCCAGATTCTGTATCCATCTTGCACTGACTCTTAAGAGTCTTTCATTTCCCTAAAACTTCAAAACTGAGCTCACTTTCTGGCCCTCCTGCGCAGCATCATTGAACAGACACAGGAACTCTGTCATCTCTGCTGTTAAATGCTTTGAGCAGTCCTTTATCATGTGCCATCTCTTAAACAGTTCCTGGGAACAGTTCAGGAGATACATACACAAAACCTTCAGGCTGCTTCAAGCAGACAGCTTCGGCTCCTTACCTTGACCTGACTCTGGATTCTGAAGTAGAAGGTTTCATTCCAAACGGGATTGTCAGAGTTTCTCACAGTTTTAGTGCGTGACCTTTCACATGTCGCAGTTGGCAGCCACAAGGACACGTAGCAATCAGCCTGGCTTACTGGGGAGGGGGAGAGGCAAAACAATTGCTAATGTGGCAAAGGCAGCAGTGCTGCAGGACACTGGAAAGGTTACAACAAGCATAAGTTATTTAAGGACAGAAATATCTGATGCAATGTAACTCTTTCCAAGATTCCCTTCTGAGGGGGAAAAAGCATAGACCACAAGATGACCTAGAAGAGAAGGTGGTTTCTGTTCTTCCTTGCGTGAGTTACAGACAATGGTTATATTGTGTATTAAAAAAAAAGGTGAGAACTGGTTGGAGGCTGCATTTTAGGCTGTTGAAAGTGTTCGAGAAGCCTTGCTGCTTTTCTGTCCAAGAGAGAGTGAAAAACTGAAATTCAGAACCGCTTGAAAAATGATACAGGAATTGTGATGGGTCAATAGACACCTTAATTATCCATTTTCTACTCTTTAACATTATAATGTGAAAGCAACAACAAAAAAAGTTTACTTCTGTCAAATTTTTTTCTAAATAAAGTTGTGGAGAAATCAACATATTACTTCTCAGTTAAAAAAAATTTCCTCTGATGGAAAAGGTTTTTTTGGAAAATATTCAGTAGGCCCTAGCCTTCTCCATCTCCTGCTGTATTTCATGTTTCATATCTTAGTTTGGATTTAAAAATAAGGTTCTGACAGCAATTTCACTGTTTTTTTCTAGAATCAGATCATCTCCTTTAATTCTACCTCCCCACCATTCTTATCTCTTAGCCTCCTGAAAAATAGTGAAAAATGACTGCTTATTCACCTTCTTCACCTCTTGCATGTCTTCCTAAATAATTTCACTTCCACTCTTAAGGACTGTAGCCTATTCAGTCCCTCTGGATGTAAAAGTTGTTCCAGTCATTATTCTGTTTCCTCAAATGTTTTTATTTTTTTTCAATCTGGGAAATTCCAGGCAGACAATAATACTTTGAAGAATTTTGAAACTGTAAAAATACATATTCAAATATATTTGGAGAACCCAGAAGTAATGCTACTGATTTTAAAATGCATTAAAAGTGATTTTGTTTAACTACTATATGACTTTGGATTTATCACCGGAGATCAGTGACTGATGGCTGTTTGGCTGGCAAGTACTTTACTGATGTGATTCATCATTCTCATATCTTAACTGTACTTTGAGATACAAAGCATATCAAGCAATCTTTAATTATGTGAGTAGATGCAGCCAAACTAGTCAGCTGTATATTTAATGCAAAATATTGCCTCAGTTTTGCTTGCACAATCTTTTTCTACGACCTCATTATTTGCCTTGTTGCCTGACATGCAGAAGATCTGAGATGAGTCCCTGATGAGACCTTTCTGTGTTCTTGCGTCATCACACATGTGCCACAGCCATGGACCAGAAGGGAGGTGTAGAGAGTGCAGCCCAGTGATATGACCTAGGATACACTTGCTGTCTCCCTCCCAGAGCTGTGACACGGGGAAGTCCTCTGATACACCTTCCAGAAAAGCACGTGACAACCACAGGGTAAGATGGGAATGGCACTGCATGGTAAATCCCCATCTTCATCTCTCAGGAAATCTTTCCTGACTCTTCCTGTGCAAGACATCATAGAGCCAATCACTGCTGCTTACAGCAAAACAGGAGAATTAAGAGAATCATGAGTGTTACATCATTTCCTTTCCAAGCTCGCTCTTGAACTAATTGCAGTGTCCTTCCACAGGCAGTCACGTAGCTCTATTGACTCAAATGAAACAAACTGTTAACTTGTCTATTTTGTGTGAAACACCTCTCCTCAGTGCACATGTGGATAGTCCATGTTCTTTTACAAAACAGTAGTGTTTTCCTTTCCAGCTTACTCCTTTCCCACCACTTTCCTGCCACGTGATTCACGCTCTTGTACAACTGCAAGTCTCCTGCAGGAGCATTAGAAAGGACCAAGCATCCAGCCCTCAGTTAGCACGGTTTTTTTACTGTTGTTTCAGGGTAATTAATGGTGGCGTTACCCTGATGGTAATGATTGTAAAAAGCTTTTTCCTTTTCAATTCATCTCTTTCCGAACCAAGATTGAGGAGGTTGAAAAGGTTTGAGCCTCCCAGCCACATTTCCCAAGGTGCTACAACCCATCAGCCAAATTACCCCTTGTTTTTGAAAATACAGAATGCAGTCTTTCTTCATCTACCTGTGTCAGAAACTCTTCTTTCTTTGAGAGAAAGTACTTATCCTCAGAAATGCATTTAAGTCTTGAAACCAGTCAGAAAGCACAGGGAGAACGATGAAACATCAGCAAGCAGCAAGGACTGACTTGGTTTATAACACTTAATTTACATAAACACTAGGTTATTTCAGAAACACTAAGAAAAGGTTGTTATAAAATTATAAAAGATACAATTTGCCTGTTCTCTGAGTTACCCCTAAGAATGGCAATACTTACAGGCATCCACTCGCTGGAGATTTCTCATCCGGATGATCCTTACGGTCAATAGGTAGCAAGGAGAGGATTCTATCTGGAGAAGAATGATAAAAGGGGGTCTGAATAAGCCTTTGGTGGGAAAAAAATTCAAATGTGCAAACTAACTGTGTGCCACAAAACAGACATACAGTTGGTAAAATTTGGGTCAATTATCTCACTATTCCGCAGATGAAGCTCCTGCTGTTAAAAATGTCTTAACATTTTATATATTTCACTTTTTGCTTTGTTACTCTGAGACTCCATATTGCTCATCAGAGCAGAAAAGGCTGGGATCAATCCCTAACAAGGTACACAGCCTGTGAGATGCTTGCAAAACCTCTTTTTCTGAAACTGCTGAATCTAGTCTAAAACATAGCTACAATAAGTCTCTTGAACAGAGTAAATGCACTGGTGAGTACCATGATGAAGTTGTCAAAATGCCATCAGTCTAAGTCAAAGTGACAGTCAATCTCCTTAGTAATCACCCATAAGGTCCTGTAACATTGAAAAAAGTGGTGTGGAGAATACCAGCTGTTGTGAACCCCCACGGGATAAACCTGAAGTACCACTCTCTAAGAGGTGCTTTTGCCTTCTGCTTCAAAAACATCAATTTCCTGCAATTTACAATTGTACAGGGAAAAGAGTAACAGTAATGTGAGCTTTTGTAAATCCCAACTATGAGATAAGCCAATGGCTGAAAATTGTTTCCAGAGGATTTAGGATCTAAAGAGTTAGGTATGGGTTGCCTTTGGAGAAAAATAAAGCATACTACCTTCCTCCAAAAAAAACCCTGAAGATTGAAAGTGCTTAACTTCCTTTGTTCCCTTTGAATATCTCAGCCTTAATCTTCAATAAAACAAGTCTCTCCAGGTTTTGTGGCTGCAGGGACCTCTTCCTATTTATTATTAGAAGATAAATGTGAGTTCCTTTTTCTAAGGAAGACGATTTCCTGCTGGCTCATTCCATAAACCTGTCTCTGGCTCAGAGCTATCTGCAAAAGGCTATTTTGACCAAGCCAATAAATAAATCAGCATTTCCTGTGGCTGTGACACATGGTTATTTCCTCACACTCCTTGAAACATTTCCATCTGCATAAATGGTTACAGCAGAGCCCCAAAAAATCATTCTTTTTGACAACTGCTATTTTTATCAATAGGTTTCCTCTCATTTAGGAGCACCCTTCTGTTTCTATAGCACTTCAGAGACTTCCTATAAGAACTATAAACAAGCAGACAAAATAGATGTTAAGACAGATAGAGAAACTGGAAGAACCTCACTTAAAGCAATTTTTTTTCTCAAGAGAACAGCACAAAAGGGTCTTATTTACAGATGGAAAGATAATTATGCCTCTTCCATCACAACAAACTACTTTTCCAATATGTGATTAGAGTACTCTATTCTCTCCTCTAACATATCATGTTATGTTAAAATCTTTTTACAGAGTTCTTAAAAACCATTGCTGTTTCCACCCCTCTTAAATGTGTCTCAAGAATTCTATGGCTTTTTTGTTTTTAGTGCTTCTTCATGAAATTCAACCTATGAAATCTATTTGCCTTCTATTTCAATTGTTCTCAAAAGAGAAAAAACCTTACAGAAGCTGCAAAATTTGCAAATAAAGGATATGTCCTCAGAGCTACCCCATGCAAAGACACTGGTGCAGATTTTAGACCCAGTATAGCCATGTTAATACAGTTCTACACCCTGTTAATTTACCCTTCTTCTCAGCTGGGTAATTAGCAAAGGTGGATCACCATACTCACATGTTAGGAATGAGCTTAGGCACCTCAGTATATGCCCTAGAAGGCAGAAACTCATTGTTCCTTAGGATCTGCATAAACATGGGGGAAATTCTCACAGACATTTACCTCCAGAGATTGGGCAAGCTACTGCCAGCTTCTGGATCAGCTCCAGCAACACTTCCTCTGACAAGTAGCATTGCTTGAGTGAGAACCAATGAATTCATTATTTGTAAAGCAATTTGAGAAAAGGTGGGTTGGGGGATTTTATTAAGGAGTGTTAGATAGTTTCTGCCATCTGATCATCTTCTTACCAGTTCCTATGCAATGACTTTCATGCAATGTTAGCCAGATTTTCCCTATCTGGCATGAGAAAATCAATTCTCCGAGATGGAGCATTCACAAAAGGATTTACTGAAATTTCACAAAAAAAAAAAAAA